>KN497592.1:8605-33943 GCA_000787155.1 Scartelaos histophorus | reverse complement strand
AGACTGACTCATTTCGCCCTGACTATTTGGCAAAATCCTTGAAATTCCTCCTAACAAATCTGCTTTGAGAACAAAATATTCCGTTGTTGCAGAATACATTCCACCCACTAACAGGTGCCGTGATGATGAATTATCTTTAATTATCAGCGGGCCTGTCGATGATTGTAATGTGATCTGTAAAATCTTTTTAATCAACTATACTGATCAATGTTTTCTCCCCGTAGTGGTCAGTGTTTATCAGAGCAGCTGTTCGTAAAGAAAAAGGCCTGCCCATCCTGGTGGAGTTACTGAGGATAGACAACGATAAAGTGGTTTGCGCTGTGGCCACGGCTCTCCGAAACATGGCCCTGGACATTAGGAACAAGGAGCTCATTGGTAAGTACTATTTTTAACTATTGCACGAGGTCACAGGTACAAGTCGTGTCCCCATGACGTAAATCCACATCGACTACATAAAATAGGCTACAGTTATGGTCTAGGTCTCCAGGAAATGAATGAAAATCAATGGAATGTGTGAAAAAAATACGTGTACTTCTTCCCGTACTCATTAACAAACTGATATTTTATTTTGAAAGCAACTTCTTATTTAATTTCATTTATTCATATTAAAGTTTTAAATGGTAATTGAGGGGTCATCCGATAATAATCAGCCTGATAGTTGCAGAGAATATGGATTTAATTTACTATTGTATTTACGTGTATGTGTCTGATGTATTTAAAGGTGTCGTGTACAAAAGTCATTGGAGTTTGAATGAAGGAAATGAGTAGGCGTTGGAGTAGGAGATAAATGCGCTGAACATAATAGTAAAGAGGATACAAGCAAAGACATAAAAGGATTGCTTTGAGCTTTGAGAGCCACTGCTGGTCATTCTGAAGCGCGGCATAATGACAAATAAGCCTTATTGACACTAACGCACTGTCCTTGGTTTATTTCATCGCTTTCTTTGTCTGCTTATATTGACTTCCTGGGAGCTTTCTATTGGGCGCGGTATTGATATTGATTAGTTGCTGTTATTAGCTTTCAGTATCTTGTATGTGATTAGGTTGTCACGGCTTTAGTGAGGTTGTACTGTTCTGCGTTGGTTGAGGTAAATTTTCCACTCGTTGTTTTTATAGACCTAAATATTAAGAGTTTGAAGTGTGATGTTCACAACGTAGTGAGTTTTTAAAGGGTCTATTTTATTATCTATGCTATAATTTTGATTGTTGACCCAGACTCTTCATATTTGAGAGTTCTCGCCCTCACCATATGCTTCTACTAAACTAAGCATAAAAGTTAGCTCGAAAATGACCAATTCATGATATCACAAGATGGAGCAGAGCATTTTGAGCTTTTGAGCAGAAGTGTGCTATTAGAATTATCAATGGTAGTAGTTATAGAGCACATACAAATCCAATTTTTATTAAATTAGAAACGTTGAAATTTAATGAACTGGTGGAGTATTACCTTCTTAAAACCATGTACAAAGCTCATCAAAAAGCTTTACCAGAGAAGCTGCAAAATAGATTTTTAAAGAGAGAAAGTAAATACCAACTACGAGGAACTGATCTATTCTCTAAACCAGAGTTTAGAACAAAACCAAAAGAAAGATGCATCTCAATCAAGGGAGTGAGAGAGTGAGGGAGTGAGTGAAACTGATATTAAAGAATCCAAGTCTATCTATATGTTTAAGAAAAGCTTGAAATTGTCATTATTAAGAAAGTATAAAACTGCTGTGACAGGATGATTTTGTGTTTTGTTTTTGTAAAGAAGCTGCACATCTATGTTTGATTTTGTGTAATGTAACAGCGCAACACACTGGAAGTGAAGAAGAGTTGATAAGGGGCAGACATTATAAGCTTTTGCTGCTTTCTGTGCCCTTTCATTCATGTACCAAAATTGTACTAAATCTGTAATACTGTCTGCAGATATGTTGCATTGTTTTGTTTTGTTTTAATGAATGAAATAAATATTATTGAATTGAATTGAAAATTGAAAATTGAGCTTTGGAGATGAGATGAGAGGTTCTTTTTCTAAGCTCCTCCCACGTGGCTAAGCTCCTCCCCCTATCTCAGCCTCACTCATTACCCAGAGTTCACGCCCTCTGATTGATACACTGTTATTGCAAATGCAGCTTTTGTCGTGTTCTTTTTCTTAAGCTTTTGCCCCTTTAGTATAATTTAATCAGCACCACTCTCTGACCTTTCCAGTGAGAAATCATGTTTTCCACTGCAAGTTATTAAAATTGACTCTAATTTATTTTCCGTTCGAGACCAAAGCTTGAATGTTACATCTGGTCATCTAAAATCATTTGCAAAAATATGAATATGAGTTGACTATAATCTGTGACTGTTAAAAAGAAGCTGTTAAAATATTTTGACATTTTAATACATGGTGGGTGAGATAGTTTTGTTTATACTTTAGTCACACACTGTCAGTACTACTTTGACAATATAAAAGTGGGTTTCTTCAGAGACTCTTCGACCGGAATGGGAATTTGTAGTGCGCCGCTAGTATGTCAAATTTTATCTCCATGTGTACTGAGAAAAAACAGTTTATCCTTTTCAGCTTGCATTAGTGGATAGGCAAGTTTTTACACTTTCTATGAATAATTAGAAAGGTAAAACATTTGAAATTGAACATCTTTTTCATTGACAGTTGAGACAGAGGAGTGTAATACTATCAAATAAGTGAGAAAGGCTGAAGTGACAGAGACATGCTAATAGAAATTGTGACAAGTCAGTACCGAATAAATTCAGGGTTTCAATTCTCTTTTTCAAAGTCTTCTGTACTTATAACAAAAATACACCTGAAATTGTATTAAGACGCTCCTATCTTGGTTTTGCTATGAGAATTGTGCGACAAATCCAAAGAAAACACCTTTTTCCATGACATATAAAATAATACTGGAGCTTTGAAAGTGGTGAGAGTGTGTCATAGGCTATTAGTGCCGGTAAGGATAGCACCATCACCGCAGGGGAATGGGGAGATTGGAGATGAGAAACATGTTTTGCACACAGTAACACAATCTATGTGACAGAAACGCACAATTATAAAGTCTAGGAACAGGCAAAAGAACAGAAACGCTGCAGTGTTACTTATTCCCAATGGACCTGGGTCTGTCCTTAGACCTGGTTTAGACCTGATTGGACTTTTTTATTTTAGTCTCTTGTTAAGTTTATCAGAGCTTTAGTCCTTGTTTAGTCGTTTTACAAAAGAGAATGTATGTCAGATTATTTTTTGTGGTACAATGGGACAAATATACAATATACCGTATTTTTCTAGCTATAAAGTGCACCGGATTATAAGGCGCAGTATCAAATAATATGTCAGTTGTGTCATTGTCCACACATAAGGAGCATCGGATTATAAGGCGCAATAAGCGAAACAAAACACGTGTCGGATAAATCGAACTTTATTCAGGTCATTTACAATAACTCTCAGTTGTAGCTAACACAAAAATACAAGTTTAACAGTTGGTGATTTGGGCATCAAACATGCCCGGATCCCTCTCAACATTGTTCAGTTTTAACACAAAAATACAAAACCTGAAATCTGCATGGTGCATGTCTCTTAACAGGTGCATTTTGGGTCCTTGTACAGCAC
Source organism: Scartelaos histophorus (assembly GCA_000787155.1). Lineage (NCBI taxonomy): Eukaryota > Metazoa > Chordata > Actinopteri > Gobiiformes > Gobiidae > Scartelaos > Scartelaos histophorus. Next base: position 30,357 of record KN497592.1, on the reverse strand, counting down.
ACGGCAGAACTACCGGTATGTTGCACAGTCGCCCTATATGTGGCCAACATATTACTCCTCCTGACTCGCCCACTAATACCTTATTAGACTAATGTGGACAACATCAAATCGGTTGGAGGTTAAACACAACCAAAGGTCATACATAAGGCCTCTGGATTATAAGGCCACTTTTGATTTTTGAGAAAATGTCATGATTTTAGATGCGCCTTATAGTCCGAAAAATACGGTACTGTACTTCTTTTGAGTTCTGGTCCTTTGCAGGTACATCACGCTGGGGGTGTTCTACATGAATCTCTAATGGTGGAATGGTTAGGAGTTACCATGGTGACACACAATAGCAAACACTGTTAAAGTTTTAAGATTGTCAGAAAACACAAAATGGATTTAGACACATTTTGAGTAGCCTGTCGATACGAGCGTTCATGGTCCTGTTTAGGTGTTTGATTTTGCAACATAAAGGTGAGAATAAGTGAAAAACTGTTGGCTAATGCTATTGTGACTGTAATGTATTGTGTGAGGGAAATCTGCTCACCTGTTGCACATCAAGTCAATTCCTTATGGTCCGATTGTGTTGTAGTTAAAGTGTAATAAATCCTCAGACAGTGCAGACAGCTAAAATGAAGATGGTTAAAAGATTTTTGTTGTAAAATTGCGAGTTTTATTGTGTAGTCAATGATATTTTTACAATGTTATCAAATGAGAAAACTGGCAGCTACGAGTATGACATCAGTACATTCTAGTTTAGGAAAAAATATTTGCCATTGCGAGATAGAGCCAGAACATATGCACATGTTTCGGTTGCCATGCGTTTTTCTTTCAATCTTTTCGGCAAATGTTCTGCTTTCCTTTGTTCATCCTTTTCCCTTTTGAATAAAAGCCGTACTGCAGTGTGTGCTTATACCCCAATCTGTCTGTTTAATGTGATTATGTGGCATGTTGATGTGGCTGAGAAAGCTCATCTGTCAATGTTTTTTGTCTCGTCCCTGATTTCACCTCCTTTATAGGTTTTCATTTACATAATGCACTGTACGCCTGTGTAGATCGAAATGAGTCTTATTCACGGCCTCACACAGTCTGTCAGAGAGATTCCTCCCCATTTACTTAAAACTGGCAATTTGACACACATGAATTAAGAGATATACACTTGAATACCAAATAGACTGCGCTTTTTGTTTTCTCCTATTTTATTTATTTATTTTTGTATTCTTTTTCCATTTTGAAGCCATTTACTGCATTCTCCATAAACACTCCTTGCTTGAAGCCAAATTGAAACTAAAGAAAGCGCCTAATGGGAAAATAAATTAATGCACAAAAATCTGCATAAGATGGAGAGAATCTATTCAATGTTTTTGCTGAATGAGGCTTGTTCCATCTGCTTAATCTAATTGACTGTCAGAACGATCAAATGCGTTTTTTATTCAAATAGCAAATACATTTTTAAAGTGAAATACTGTATGACTGGTTTCGCTAAGTGTGCAATGTACTGTAGCGTCACTGTATTACCACAATTAGCTCTCTTTTAGATGGTAAAAAGGCAAGACGCATTATAAATGAACCCTGACTTGCCATCCATTTTGCACTATCAAGTATTTAAACTCCATTACTGACATCAAGGAGGAATGTACATGTTTAATTTCAACATTTCACAGCTTTTCTTGATTCCCTTTGTCTCCTTTGGATACAGTTTCAGACATGAGCTCACCTCCGTCTCTCACATGGCTCGCCTATCTCCCTCTCTCTGTCTCTCGCTCTCTTTTTTGTGTCTCGTACTGATGACATCACCGTTGGGGGAGCATTACTTTGGCTGTAGTGCACCATCGGGATGTCACTAATCGTAGCACTTCTGAATGTAACTACTTTAGTAAGGTTTGGGGATGCATTTGTGTGTTATTTTCTTACAATAGAGACCCTGTTATGATAAATACTATATAGACTTATCGTACAATCTGTGTTAGATGGAACAATCTTTTTTTTTCTTTGTATTATTGGGGAATTTCTCAGTTTTACAGTGAGATTCAAGCTGTAGGAGGCTGAATTACTGTATCTTCTGTGACTGATTATAGACACAAACTGGCTAAAGTGCTGCATTCTGCTTTTTATTTGTTTCAGTTCATATTGTTTTAACTATATTATATATTTAGATTACTTTTTGGGGGATAATTCTGCTTTATTGCTTGGTTTCAATGTTTATGATTATTGTCTAAATTTACCAGAGCAATAAAACACACTTCAACACACATTAGTCAGTTTATTGTATATTATAATAAATAATAAATCTGGATCTAAATCTGCACTACCGATGCGTTTGCAATAGTTTGACACACATCCACGCAAAACATTGTCATTTTTGTGCAGTCTTTTGTGAAATGTTGGTGTAGCCTTTGCGAGAAGTCTCTTGTGTGAAAGGCCAGGCTATGTATTTTGTCACCGCACTGGTTTTGTCCCTCACATCCTCCATTCTCGGCTCCAGTGCCAGACAGGGAGCATGACAGGCAGAATAACAGGGAGGGAAAGCAATAAAGAAAAATACACAGGGACTACAATTCCATCAGAATGTTTTACTGTCTTTCTAAGCTGTTTGTTGTGCTACTTCGCTAACATTTTTCTCAATGGTCCACAGTGATCAAGCATAACATTATGACCACCTGAAATCCATATAGTATGTTCACAAAACTTGTCTTGTGTATATTCACAGTAGAGCTACACAATATATGACAATCTAATAGAATCACAATAAGAGGAAGTCTGGTCATAAAAATTTGACAGGATCCTACTTTTTAAACATCATTTAAGAGCAAAAAAATAAAAAATAAAAACCCTTCGCAATTGAAATCTTTTTTTTTAGTCCTAACTTACAATAATTCACAGTAGGACTACACAATATATATGACAATCTAATAGAATCACAATTAGAGGAAGTGCAGTTATCTGATCATAAAAAATTGACAGGATCCTACTTTTTAAACATCATTTAAGAGCAAAAAAATAAAAAATAAAAACCCTTCGCAATTGAAATCTTTTTTTTTAGTCCTAACTTACAATAATTCACAGTAGGGCTACACAATATATATGACAATCTAACAGAATCACAATTCGAGGAAGTGCAGTTATCTGGTCATAAAAATTTGACAGGATCCTACTTCCTTTTTAAACATCATTTAAGAGCAAAAAAGTAAAAAAAATAAAAACCTTTGCAATCGAAATCTGTCCTAACTTATGTTTATTGTGCCATTTTTCTATCATAACCACCATTAACTACCTCAATCTGAATCACTACTGTTACACAGATTATTCTCTTTCCCCATAAGAGCAGTGATTTTCAAGATGCTCTAATGCTTTTATCACATTCCTTTAAAAGCTTGAGGATTTGTCCTTTCCTCCTCCTTCAAACGCAATAACATTTTGTTCTCGAAACTTCACTTTAGCATGTGAAAAGTGTGATATTAAAACGTGATGTTATGTTTACAGTTTACTCTGCATAGAAATCACTTCATGTCTACTCCCTCTTTTGTAAAACCCACTTACATTAGAGATATCTGTTTTTGCAATTGAGCGCATCATACACAGCTTAAAGTTTTACTGTATATTTGCATGTTTTCCATACTAGCATTATTTGTTCATCCAGATTTCACAGTGTATTTTCTCCTTGCTGTAGTTTAATGCGCCTGTCACCCTCCAACTTCAAAGGCAGATAGATAGGGCCACACAAAAGATGACAGTTTGACACTCCAATTTACCACAATGTATAAAGTCTTTAACCTATCCTTTTTTATCTGCCTACAGCCTCTGTTTAGTTGTATTTTCGACTGAGCTCTGGGAGTTGTTTGTGTCCATTGGGGCTGATAAATGGTCTCATAATTGGAGCACAAATCTGAATATTAGCCTTCCCTTTAAACAGACATAATCCCCCGCTTATTAGTATTCTGCACATTTGTATTGTTTCAATTATAGCTCAAGAAAAATAAGTCAATTTGTTGTCTTTAAAAATGTTTTTGCTCTTAAGTGACTGACATTACCGAAGCGGAAAAATATTTGGAGGAATTACAGTTTGTTATTTGGTGCATAGTTGATTTTTCTCAGCAAAGTAGTATTCCCATTAGGAGATTTTGCTTTGTTTCATTTGCGCATTTAACACACATTTAACACGCAAATCCTGTATATTTAAGAAACACTCCACCTTGTGATGTCACTTGGTAATACAGGAAGAGCTCCACTGTGTTTTTAAACTCCATAAACCTTCACTTGAATCATTTGGATAAATTCAGCCTCAGAATTTCCGATCTCAGCTGAACAAAAAGTTAAAGGTAGCTTGAAAACTAATGCGTCATGACATTACTCAGTGGAAAAACATGTGAAGGAAACAAAACACAACTCCAAGTATGTTTTTGATTAGCCAGTATCACATGGTTTAAAGCTCACAAGGGCAAACTTTGCATATTACAGGACCTTTTAAACCTTTTTTCAAGCTTATAACTTGTTTTGAAATAAGCACCCCTACCAATCTTACTGTGTATTACAAAAATATATTGAGAAAATAAATAAAAAGCCTATGAGAGCCAATATTATTCCAGTCTTGTAGATACTGAGCATCCAAATTTTATACATTAATATATGTATTGTTTATGCATTCAGCTCACATGACCAGAGAACACTGATAGTCTCTTCTTATGTTTGTGAGTCATGCAATAGAAATAAATAATTTCTTTTGGATTAACACCTCCTATCAGTATAACAATGCAAAGATAAATATAGATATAAATATAAAACAGAGGTATTGATACACAGTTACAGAAATAGATCTTAATTATGTAGTCTATCTTTTATTGTTTTTCTAATCTAAACATAAACATATCAAGATAAATACCTCTTCTGAACACTGGAACTACTGTATTTAAATGTCATATTATACATGATAAATCACACGACCAGAAGATGTTGACAGCACCTTGTGACCACAGGGACACACTGTTACCTGTGTAATAACTATCTGTTTTATTCCATAATAACACACCTCTACCCACCACATCACCTGGTCTCCCCCCACATCTCACTGTGAGACAATTACCTCCCATTTGAGTTCACTAACACTCCTTTCTCCGTCAGTAAACAATCAAATCACTCCATTGTTGAAGGTAATTGGATCTCTTTAAATCAAATCAGCCATTATGGTCCTGATGAAGCACGGCCTTTCCATGGGAGGAAGGCATGAGGGAATGCAGCTCAAGAATGCATTACTATGGTGCCTCCCAGCTGGAGAGCCCTATATTGGAGAAGTGCTGTAATAGGTATTTATGAGACTATATCAGGCAACCAAAGGGCTTGTTTATCCCCTCTAAGACATGTCCAGGCGAAATCCACACTTTAATATAAGAGGAGAGGAGATGTCCATATACGCCTGGGAAAATAAACACTGGATCGTCTTAGATGGAGCAAAAGTCTGGCTATCAGTATTCATGAAGGGGATTTTTCTTAGTACATTTTTGTGTACTAAAATAAAATTTGAACTGCACAGATTTATATGGTCAATTTTATATAGCGTTTTTCAATCTTCAAGGCGCTTGAAGCGCTTTACATTGAGGAAACACTCACCCATTCAAACACAAACACTCATACACCAGTGTGACAAACACTGGGGACAAGGTGGGTTAAGTGTCTTGCCCAAGGACACAATGACAGCATTCTGCTGTGGGAGCTGGGATTGCATCGCAACCATGTGGGTCTGTGGATCTAAATGCGCAACCAGTGATGTTTATGTCGAGAGCGCAATTCTAATCACAAACCTTTGGATTAGTAGACAAACACTGCGGTCTCCCCACATAATATACACAGACATGCATAGACACATTTCATTGCTATTTATTTATTGTAGCTCAACAATATTGTACTTTTGGGAGGCATAAATTTGTATCAGTATTTTTCATATATATTTTCTTTTCTTTAGGAATATATCGCACCTCCCCATCTGTTATAGTGACAGGTCTATACCAACATTCTATGGCTGGAGCTGAAGCATTTAGAAACAGGTTTTCTCCCTTTTATGACAGAATTTATCAACATTTTCTACCAATTCTACCTTCTATCAACGGTTTGGTGAAATGCTTACTGAACTGCCAACTTTAATGTCTTATTTTAGCAGCCTTTACTACCATGAGGAGGATGTTTGCTCAGCTGTTCAAATTACAGTGTATCTTTAAACATTTATACAGGATTTAAAAGACAAACAGTGCGGGGGACTGTGGGACATGATATTAACAGAAAACAGATAGTAATATCTTCAATATGTCTTGATGTACTCACTGACATTTGCACTTTTCAATCCTATATAACTGCTGAAAAACCTTTTCATTTAAGTCACGCTTTTGTTATTCATGAAGTGTTTTACATTGTGCTGCTAGAGAACGACTGTAATATTCTTGAAGTATTTGACCTGAATATATAAGCATTACAGTATAGGCACAATCAAGGGAAATTAATTATTATATAAAGGCAGCATATTCTTAACCTCAACTTTTATATATCTGTACAGTATTGAGTTACATTGTACTACACAAGATATAGGGCCAATATTAAGGTATATCAGTTTCTGATCTATGTTATAATGGGGTTTCCTCATCAAAAACATACCTGGAGTGTTTGTTTGTTGTGTTTTATTTCATATACACACATAATACACACAAACACTGCTTTTTTTTCTCTCAAACACAAGACATTCCACCTTGTGATATCATGTGGTAATACAGGATGTACCCCTCTATGATTTTAAACTCAAAGCACCTTCAGTAGAATAGTTTACATTTACAACTCCTGCCCTGAAATTGCCAATCTCTATTGAGCTAAAGGTAAAAATTAATTTGTTTACTTGAAAAGTGCCGCTTCATGAAACTGCAAGGTGGAAAAGAGCATTTTTAGCTTTGGAGATGCAGACAGCATAATAATGCAGGACCCCAGGTATGTTTTTGAGGAGGTAACAGCATTAGCATAAGTGTGAACACACCCTAATGTGAGTATATGTAGAAAATAGAGCTACATATAGATACATGATCCACTGAGGCAACCCCTGACCAGATAAGAAGAGTGCTGCTGTTATTGATATGCATGGGCAGGTCTGCATGTATAATTTAGAGATATGCTGACAGCAGTTTATCAATGCATCTGTCTATATGGAGGAAATGTTAATAGGATTACACACAGGTGGTGATGGCTTTATGGTTCCTCTCAGTGATCTTTGGCGTCCCCAGATTCCCCCCAAGCCCAGTCCTCAATCACACTTGCAGTCAATCAATAAGGTGTCAGTCATTGGTGCACTAAATTATCCAGCAGTCGCTCGCTAAATGAGCCTGTGCTTAATCCGTAAACAGTCACTCGTTCAGAAATTAGTCAGATCATTACGTGGACCAAGCTGCAAGGTTGTATTATCAAGCGGCAAATCAGTCAGGAAATTAGCCAGTCAGATTGAAGTCCTTCTGTCAAGTCAGAACCATTTTTTAACGTTTTAAGTGACTGATTTTCATCCTTTTCTCATTGTTACTTGATTTGGCAGGATAGTCGTGCATGTGGCAAATGTCTATTATATTATTTTACGTCAGTCCAGTGACATTTGTGGAAATATAGTGAATTAAATATTGGACAATCTGTACCTTTGCCACAGAAAATTTCAACAATTTACACATGAGGAACACAACACACACTGTCATCTGTTTTTATTAGTCTAATCATAACTATTGGGCAGTTTAGACAAGTTTTGTTAACATTATTAGTAATAGATAATAACAGTTGTTATCTTCAAACAGGAAGTATAATATTTAAAAACAAGAAAAAGCTTGGTAAGATTTTTATTAAAATTTTAAAAATAACTGTGTTAACTATGTTTTAGTGAAATTTGTAGTCTATTCTGTCATATGCACTTTAAAGTCCTATATTACGCAAAACTGACTCAGAATAGATATATGGACTTGTCTTTTGTTTCATTCACACACGGTTGAGTAAGTTTTTATTATTAGTCTGTCTATATGTCCAAAGCTCAAAATGCTCTGTTCAGCCTTGTCATGTCATGAAGTGGTAGTTTACAAATAACCAGCTCTTTTTACCTTTTAGTTCTGCAGAGATTGGCTATTCCAGTGCTGAAACTGTCTGTACTTGTACTGTAGGTGCATGAAGTTTAAAAACACAGTGGAGCACTTCATGTTTTACCACATGACATGAAAAATGACTCTAAATATGCAGGTATGAAACTAAACACAAGTCCGGGCATGTGAAGAGGACATTATAATATAGATCAGAATACGGCATAATATGGGTCCTTGAACCTCACTAGCCTGCAACCCCAAGATAATATTGGTCCAATTAACTCGACACTCCCTCTGTGTTGTAGCGAATGTGTGTCAGATCTGCAGCACTGACTGTAATGTGTATTTGAGGGTTTAAATGACCGTGTTTGCATAAGGCTATCTAATAATCAGGTTGTCCCAGTGCTTATGCTTTATGGAGAGGATAACTGCCCTCTGATTGACCTGCCTCTGTGTATCATTTGGCCATTCCCAGTCACTCCCTGATCACTTAGACTTATTAGAGGTAATATGAGGAGGGATTTACTGCCCGTCTATAAGGACTTGAGGTATTACAGTGATGAATTGCCTCGGAATGAATACACAGAATTGGGACATCACATTTATGAGAAAGGTTACTCTAACAGAGAGCACTGAAAAAGCAGGTGAGTTAAAGTGCATGTTGTAGCCAGAGAGTCTTTCACTTCACTTCAATTTCACTTCGTTTTAAGCAAAGGTCCACTTGAACGACGATGATATTGGACTCTATGGTTAATCCTATGATATGGTTAACAACCAAAACGAGACGTTTTTTAAAGCCAGCGAGCTCTGACCGTTACTCCGAGGCGAGGTACATGTTTTGGTGTTAATGGGTTGACTATGGTGTTTGTAATTTATAAGCCATAACTGTATTAGGTTTGCTAACAAGGAGGACAGTGTGATTAATCAAATTTTAATTCAGATCTAGATTCACTCATGCCTAATTGTTAATTATATTCTTGGTGCTTTTTAATCGGCATGTCTACAGGCAGTCAGTAAAAGCTTGGGGTCCGGAGCAGAGTTCAGACATTTTTGTGTGTTGAATGGCAATTAATTAATATTGAAATGCATACATTTGTTTTAGTAAAACAAACAAACTGATCAAAAATAATAACACATATAGCTCAGTCTAACAAGTCTATTTATACCAGCCTAAGCCTGTTTAAGTTACGTGCATAAATTATTAACTTGTCTTTTCTTAAATGTTCTTATTTTGACTTCTTGTCCCCAGCCCCTCATAAAATCCATGCACCGCTGTGTCTATAAGGACAGATGCTGTGGCTCCGGTCTGAGCACTCAGACCTCATATCTGACAGCTTCTACCACCATTCTTAATTACTGCGTCTCTGTCGCTTCGATTTCTCCAACCACTCATTCTGTGAATGTCAATTCTTTTTCATTTTCCACATAAGCCAGCCTTTTCGCTAAAATACCACAAGTCACTCTTTATTGGATTTCCAGCATGTATGCATTAGTGCGTGCCTATAGTTGAGTCCTCAAGAAAACCTTTATGCAGAACTTTAAGTTATTGTTCTGCTCTAGCCTGTTTTTCAAATCATCTATTTGACTTTATTATAATCAGAGATCTTTCTGTGGGAGTATTTGCTGTACATGACACTTTACACTTTATTTTTTTCAAAGCGCCATAGCCATAGCCCTCATTGAGCACACCATTCATCTAACAGCAATTTGAACCAGCTTTTCCAAAACAGGAAGATGTAGTGAGACAAAAAATTGATCCATTTCTCTCCTCATGCTCTCTTCAGGTAAATATGCCATGAGAGACCTGATCCATCGGTTGCCGGGCAGCAGCAGCAGTAATAACAACACCACCAGCAGTGCCACATCGGTGAACGCCAGCTCTGCCAGTAAAGCCATGTCCGATGATACGGTGACCGCGATTTGCTGCGCCCTGCACGAAGTCATCACCAAAAACATGGAGAACGCCAAAGCACTACGGGATGCTGGAGGAATCGAGAAACTGATCGGTATCGCACGCAGCAAAGGGGACAAGTAAGTCAACAAGTTTTCAACATTTAAAATCACTAATGGTGTCCTTGCTGAGTACTCAAAAAGTATTGAAAAATATAAATATGTTTTTTACACAAAAAATAAACTGGAATAAAAGCACACAAATCTGACTCTTATTTCGTCTTTGCATGTTTGCAAAGTATGGATTCAACTTTCAGTTTCCATTGAATGAAACAGGTGATGTGCCACCTCCAGAAAATTCCATTCTGTATGTTTAAGTTACCATATCCGATAAGCTTTTGACTTCTGTGCTGTAATTGTTATATTATTGAACTATAGTTCTGATAATGTCTTAAAAATATCCAGTTGTCTGTCTGTTAGTTATCTTTGCAATCCCAAGATGCAGTATTCTAATGTACTCTTATGACCGCATTAGATGAAACAAGTCCCTATTTATAAGCCAAAGCCGGCTTCAAGGGTGTCCTATTTACAAAATGTTTTTGCCAAATTATGCTTAATATTTTTGCTGAATATTTTTGTCATTTTGTAATACATATATAAAAATAAACACACTAAAAGGCTTTACTGAAATTGCCAGTTATATCAACTTACCAGAAAAAATCATATTATCTTAGACTATGTTCAATCAGAATAAGTGAATAGAATAAAGAATAGATCGACATGATACGAAAATAACTATTTTGTATTCCACTGTGTATAGACTGACTGAGAGGGAGTCCAGTATTGAGCAGTGGCTAAAAGCTGACATACATCCATCATTCATAAACAGTGTCCACTCCGTGTGACCGTTCATCCACAAAGGGCCAGAGGCAAACAACAAAGAGGATGCAGCGAAAATAAAGAGGTGCTGTTGCCGTTGGAGACCGAGCTGGGTGTTCTGGTTAGCCAGCGGTTACTATGACGCCGGGTGTTATCAGACGAAGGAGGTCAAAGTTGAGAGGTCAAATGTTGATTTATTGTTACGGATGGAGTGTGTTAGGGGATGTGCGCTCAAGGGCGGCATTACAAAGAAATGAAGCGCTGGGAGGAAACAGGAGAGCAAAATTCACTGCCACTGGAGCTAGCCGCTAATAGGCTACACATCTTCATTTGGCCTGAATAGGTGCACTGAGAATACTGCGTACTGTGTGGCTTGTTACCAGAGACGCTTTATGCATCTCACATTTGGAGGCTTTAGTGGTGATAGATGGTGAGTGCAAGGCAGGTGAATGTAAGCTTTCAAAATATGATGTGAAGGCAGAGATTTTAATGATTTGATTAGACGCTCAAATAGAGCAATCACCTATCAGGTTTAACATTATGGCTTTTGACAGCTAAGTATCACATTTTATCTGTTCATTTGATACCCGTTAGTAGGTGGAATACAAGGATTAGGCTACAAATGTCTGTTTTGTTTTTAGCTGGTGCTGACTGATAATATTTGTAATGGCAGATTTGTTGCATATGGGACTGCATGTTAATAAAGCAATTACAGGTTCAGACATTTTTTATGATCAGCTGGTGTATATGAATTTTAATTGCATCTCTGTTTGGTCAATGGTTTGGCAAATAACTCATAATTTGAACACCACTCCCTGCAGTTTCTTTGCTCTTTTTTAACTCACAGGGGTTTTGGAAATATATGTGGCAATTTAAATAAAATGTAAATCCTCTTTAGCCCCCTCTCCAGATTTGAAAAGGGCAAGGCTCCTCAACTGACTCCTACTAGCTTCATTTTTCATCAAGTGTCTGGCACAAGGCTATTAGCATGGCAGAGAGGGTCATTTCGCACTCATCTGGCAACTCCCTGTTTTAAGGACATTTTGAGCTATAAAAGGAGCAACGGAGCACTTACTTGTTTAAAAGCCCAAGCACCCTGGGCCTCTAGTCTTACGGAGGAGTGGAGGAGAGATAGGAGGTGTAATAACACTGGAATATTATTTGAAGCAATGCGATCCAAGAGAAATGACTATTATTGTCTTTATCTCACTCCAGACACTCAGCTAAAGTGGTGAAGGCGGCCTCTCAGGTGCTCAGCAGTATGTGGCAGTACAGAGACCTGCGCTCCCTCTACAAGAAGGTAAGAACGCAGCTACACACATTTCATTTGAGGCTTTCCTGTGGAGAGACTGAAAATGAGAGGAAATCTGTAAAGCAGCTCATCTTAAAAATAATACAATTGTAACATGGCGGCTAGAATAGCCAAAATTTATAGTTACAGAGCAGCATCACTTAAAAATATTATTACTGAAGTGGAAGTAAAAAATAGTAACCCAAATAATTACTCAAGTAGGACAATAAAAGTAAATATACATTTTTGGGACATTTAATGTATTTAAAACCTTTTAAAAACATTTCACAAATGATTTTATATGATGTGTAGCACACATTTTTAAATCATATTATATAATTACTTAAAAGCCATAACTGTATAATTACATATAATTACTTAAAAAAAAATATTACTCAAGTAGAAGTAAAAATAGTAAGAATATATATATATGAAGTTACATTTGAGTACCATTCTTACCATTCTTTTTTCAGAATCAGAATTACTTTTATATATGCCCATGGGGAAATTATTTTTGATACAGACATGTCGTTGACCAGCAGAAGAGTAGAGTAAACAAAAAAAGTTAAAGTTAAAAAAAACTTCTAGTGAAGATAAAATAAAATTATTCTATTCCATTCTATTCTTCACATTATCCCATTATTCTTGTACTCTTGTATGGATGTTTAGTATGGAAGTTAAGTAACTCCATCCATCCATCTTCTTCCACTTATCCGGGGCCGGGTCACGGGGGTATCTGTCTAAGTCCCGGCCACTTCCTCCAGCTCCTCCAGGGGAACTCTGAGGCGTTCCCAGGCCAGTCGGGAGACATAGTCCTTCCAGCGTGTCCTGAGTCTTCCCTGGGGCCTCCTCCCAGTGGGACATGCCCAGAACACCTCCCTAGAGAGACACCCAGGAGGTGTCCGGACCAGATGCCCGAGCCACCTCAGCTGACTCCTCTCGATGTGGAGAAGCAGCGGCTCTACTCTGAGCTCCTCCCGTGTGACTGAGCTCCTCACCCTATCTCTAAGGGAGCGCCCAGCCACCCTGCGGAGGAAACTAATTTTGACCGCTTGTATCTACGATCTCGTCCTTTCGGTCGCTACCCACAGCTCATGACCATAGGTGAGAGTAGGAACGTAGACTGACCGGTAAATTGAGAGCTTTGCCTTTCGGCTCAGCTCCCTCTTCACCACAACAGTTCGATACAGTGACCGCATCTCTGCCGACGCTGCACCGATCCTCCTGTCAATTTCACGCTCTGTCCTCCCCTCACTCATGAAAACAACACCCCGAGATACTTGAACTCCTCCACTTGAGGGAGGTACTCCTCACCTACCCGGAGGGGGCAAGCCACCTGTTTCCAGTCGCAACGACAATAGAGGCTGAGAGCAAAGCCCAATTGGACTCCATATCCCACTCACTACATGCCTGCCAGGTCTTTCCGACTTCCTCCTCCGCCAGCGGACCACTCACCACACTCCATATCCCACTCACTACATGCCTGCCAGGTCTTTCCGACTTCCTCCTCCGCCAGCGGACCCAACTCACCACCAGGTGGTGATCAGTTGACAGCTCAGCCCCTCTCTTCAACTGACTGTCCAAGACACACGGCCGGAGGTCATGTCGATCATTGACCTCCGGCCTAGGGTATCCAGGTGCCACGTGCACTTATGGACACCCTTGTGATAATGAACATGGTGTTCATTATAGACAAACTGTGACTAGCACAGAAGTCAAATAACAGAACACCACTCGGGTTCAGATCAGGGAAGCCATTCCTCCCAATCACCCCTCTCCAGGTGTCACTGTCATTGCGTGAGTCACTCAAAGTGAGTCACTCAAATATACTACTGCAAACCATATAAATAATGAAACCCAACAAAAGATTCATTTCAATTATAGTGTATTTTTTGTATACCCCAAAAGCACAACAGGAGTTGCCTTGCAGGTCTCAACAAAAATGTTAATTTAACCAACAGCAAATTAGAAAATCAAACTTTGAAACGGTACTTTCTAACTTAAAGGTCCCATATTACACAAAATAGATTCTCGTAAGCTTAAGCAACGTTGATACCTTATCAAAAACATACCTGGAGTTGTGTTTTGTCTCATTCACATATGTTTGAGTAATCCTGCATTATTAGTCTGTTTACATCTCTAAAGCTCAAAATGCTCTGTTCCACCATGTAATGTCACATAGTTTTCAAGTTTACATCTGCCTTTTTACCTACTGTTGAGTAGAGATGATCAATTCTGTGTCTTTATGAGGAAACTGTTCACTATCCTTTCAACTTAATGACTTGCGCTGTCATAAGCCACATGTCTTCACCTTCTGTATATTAACTATGTGTGTGTGAGTTTGAGGTCAGCCATAACTAGCTTCAAACACAAGAATAATAGGCTTCTACCGGGCCCATCACTGCTGTGTTTACAGACACAGCCAGATCGATACGTTTATATACGTCTCCAGCTTGTGTGCTTTCTCCTTTTATTATTTCTAACAAACACATATACACACACACAACTATACACTAACACACCCAGCTCCCAACAAGGCCATAATTCAGTCCATCTAGAATAACTGCAGCCCATTAAATCAGCTGCTAACTTCTATCTTGTAAGAAAGACAAGGATAAGGAGGACAATAAAAGTTTCCAATGTTCAAGTACAAACACACTAGTAACTAGTATAGTTAAAAATAAAACTTTGCTGTCACTTCTTTTGTTTCTCCAACACTTATGTCCTGTGCCGCAAAGTTGATTAAAAATAATGGCAGATGTTTTTGACTTGCTTTCACTTACCGATAATGAGGGTTTTGGAGTGTTTTTGCTGCCAAGGTTGTGTGCTGTTTATTTCCGTCTAAAGTTGTAGAGAAGAATCATCTTTAGCAACAGAATACTCGAAATACTCGAAATATGTTGTTTGCTTTTAATTTGTATGGATGTGTGTTTTTGCCCATCTTATACTGAGGGTATAACAATGTTGGACATTTACCACTCCGGTCATAAAAGGACAGAACAGCCCTTAGCAAGGGGCCCCGGACCCTGTACTCCTAGAGCACCCCCACTAGATACCACGAGGGACCCAATCAAATTCCTTCTCAGATCCACAAAGGACAAGTGGACTGGCTGGGCAAACTCCCATGAACCTTCGAGCACCCGATGGAGAGTGTAGAGCTGGTCCAGTGTTCATCCATACAGTGTTCTTAAAGTGAGGGACCACAACTCTGGTCTGCCAGCCCAGAGGCACTGTCCCTGACCTGATGTTGCAGAAATGTGCCAACCAAGACAGCCCGACAACATCCAGAGGCTCAAGATACTTAGGACAGATCTCATCTGTCCCTGGAGCCTTTCCACTGAAGAGCTTGCCAACCACCTCAGTGACTTCAGTCAGGGTGATGGACGAGTCCTACGAATCCCCAGCCTCTATGACGGTGGGACTGAGAAGATCCTAAAAGTATTCATTCCACAGTCCAACAACATCCTCATTCGAGGTCCACAGCTATCCCCCCTGCACTGTAAACATTGTTGGTGAAGCACTGCTTCCTCCAGTGGCAGTGGATGGTTTGCCAAAATTTCTTTGAGGCCATTCGATTGTCCTCCTCCATGGCCTCTGCAAAATCCTCCCAGCTCCGAGTTTTTGCCTCTGCAACCACACCACAGGTACCCGTCAGCTGCCTCAGGAGTCCCACGAGTCAGTAGCCTCTTATGAATGGTCCTGCAGGTGGTGGGTTCATGGGAGGATGACCCCACATTACTCCTTCGGGCTGTGCCCAACTGGGCCCCGTGGGAGAAAGCCCAGCCACCAGGCACTCTCCATCTAGTACCCACCTCAGGCCTGGCTCTAGGGAGGGGCCCCGGTAGCACCTCTCTGGACGATATAGCTGTATTTCTCTTCATTAAGCGCTTCTGAACTGCTCTTAGTCTGACCCGTCCCCCAGGACCTGTTTGCCTTGGGTGACCCTACCAGGGGCGTGAAGCCCTCGACAACAGAGCTTCCAGGATCATTCGGGCTCTCAAACCCCTCTAAGATGTTAAGGTGTCAGTTCGAGGAGGGACAAAAAGTCCTTGGTCGATAATTTTACTTGTCAAGTGAAATTTACTCAAATCATGAGAAAACTTTCTTAATTCAAGTAATGCTGATTTGGAAGATTTTAGTTTTTGCAGTGAATACTATATAGTTAGATTAGCATCAATATTATCAGGATTGGCAAACTTGTAGGTGTGTGTGTGTAGGCAAAATGACTTTTTTTGGGAACAGGTTTAATTTGAAGATTTGAAGATATGAATTTGAATTCGCTTCATTGCTACAAAGTATGAGCTTCCACTCATGGCACTTTTTCCTGTACAGACTTGCCAAAGATTACAGCAGTGTGAATGGTGCTCTATTTAGATGTCAACCATTACTATTTTCAACCAGGAATGAGTGAAGTAATTTATGGTAGCTGAATAATCTTGACAGTATTCAAATAGCTGTTAGACACATAGCTGTTATAAATACTGCGTAGTGCATAGTGATAGCACCATAGTCATGTGAGGACAGACTGGCCTTAGCATTAAGCCCTGGTGCAGACTATCCCTCTCTTCATAGATGTTTTCCCAGTGATCACTCAAAGCCCAATTCCCATGTGGCTCCTGGGAGCCTCATCTGCTTCACACGTCTCTAATCATCGCCACTGGATAACATTACACTTGAGTAGATGGCATAACACTCCAGCAATCAGACACAGAGGACATTGGCCCAGGCCTGTTAAGAGCTGTCCTAGATTATTTAGCACCCATGTTTGGCTGGGGATAGGACCGCATATAGGTGGGATATTAAATTAAGTCTTTCTACAGATTGACGGCAGTGTTTTTGAAACAGCCGAATGAGTTTTGCCTCGTCTCATTTGATCCGATATGATGTAAACATTATTAGAAAAACAAAAGTAAAAAACAAGATATTTTCCCCTATACCACAACACCATTAAAGGTTATCCATCATTCTTATATTAAAATCAGATATCATCTGTGGGCTGTTTTTTAACATTTCAACATTCAACCATTTCAGCTACTTTATCGCAATCTTGGATTGATTTTCTTTTAAATAATTAATTAAATGTGCATTATTTAACATTTGTGGTGCAGTGTCCACCACCAGCTATGGAGATGATATTGTTTTGCCTGGAATGTTCAACAGTGATGCATTTAACTTATATCTATATAGAAAATCTGTCTTTTTTCTTCTTCATATGCTGTAAAGGTAAAAAAGCTATTTCATATTTAAACAATATTTGTCTTATTAGAAGAAAACTCAAGGTTTGCCTCTACTATCCTATAGATAAATGCGCTAAAATGTACTATGGCCAATGCCCATTATGTCTGAATGCATAATGTGATATGGGACCCTCCCATGCCATCATCCAGTGCACAACAGCAGACAGTCTAATATTATACCTGTGGAAATTATTATGTTTGAGCATCCATGCATCTGACTTTATCACACAAGTCCAGAGCTCTTAGTAAGTGGTAACTTCACCGCTGGTATCCCTGCAATGACGTATCAGGTCATGCATGTTACTTTCAGCAAAAATCCGGTTAGCATGGTTTGGCATTAGCCATTTAAATGAAAGAGGACCTGGATTTGGTGCTGAGAAGGGGAGGAAAAGTAATGGTAGGTTTGAAAAAAATGCATTATTTATCTTAAAAATTAGCATCAGTATTGAGTCAGAACCGTTTGATGTATGAGCAAATCAAATGTGTGTTTTCGAACACTTGGAGTTAATCACCTCCCACAGCACTGCCAATGGAGTTGAGGCCTATGTAAAAATAAAAATACATTATGCAAGTGTATTGATGCAAAAGTTTGAATGTCACTAGATGAGTAACAGAAAAAATATAAAAAGCTGCAACTTGGTCAGAATATTGTCAGAGAAGATTTGAAAAAGCAGCGCAGCAGCTGTTAAAATGTGCTTTTACCACCGTAGACGAGACCTTAGGATGAATCATTCAAGTCTGCCTAATGGAGCTAGCTCGTCTTTAAATAATGTGGGCATGCAACATAAGTGAACAAGTCTACTTTATTCATCTATAGTGAAAACTTTCATTGCTAAACAAATGTTCCTTCACCACGACCAGTGTGGGTGTGTCAACAAAGAGTACATGGGCTGCACAATTTCAGGAAAAATATCAAATTGCAATTGACAGGCATCTCATTTGTATTTACATTTGCAAGTTATGTTTAATTGTTGAATTCAGTTCAAAGTTCACGTTGTAAACCTTGCAAGTACTGTTAACATATGAAAGAAACCTTTAAGAATTGCATGCATTACAGAACATGATGATAGAGGTAAAAGAAAATATGTTTTGTTATTTCCCAAGAAAATGATGGTTTTTTTGGCCATTCAGATTGCACTTTTAACATACAACCCAACATTAGCTTAAAAGTACACTATGTTACTTTTTGGTTTGGGGGCACCTGCTTGTTTCTATGGATATGCCATTGCTCTGCCTGGAATGTTCCACAGTACAGACATTAACACCATTATCATTAAGATCATATATATTATTTTGCTTTATTATCATTAGTTTGCTTATTGTGACCATACTTACGAGTAATGCCAAGCATCATATACTCTACTAGTATGTCTGCACAATCTATACAGGCTATACACAAACTGAGGAGTACACGGAACACTGTATTCTTACACGATTACACTTTGTCATGTCACCTTTCTGAGCATAATTTCTGCTGGCCTGCTTTGGATCATTTCTTGATAAATGATACAAGGCCTGATACTTAATCACATGCTCTTCTCATAAATACAGGTCCACAGTCAGCAAATAGGTGCAAATCACATCAGATCTGATACACATGTAGATGACGTATGGGCTGGGTCAGGCTCAGGCTCTGTTTGTCACACAGTTGACAGCTTTACAATATGTTCAGGGATGTGTTATTCAGACAATGTGCGCATTTGTGACCCAGCATTGCCAGCTGTATATGTTTATATTTATTATGCCATGTAATAGAAAAAGCGCTACCAAAAGCATATTTGGTTCATGCTTTCTGATTGGATTTGGATTTCAATACCACAATTATAATATAAAAATCTTTACTTTAGACCAGTGTTTCCCAATAATTTTTTCTGGGGACCCATATTTTAAAAGCCACAAAGGCAACCCAAGTCAGTATTGAATTACTTTATAACGATGCTAATTCATATATTAAAACAGTTGGCTACTATACGATGTTCTGTTATAACTCCACGCAAATGTGCAAATGAGCCAGAGCCACAGCTGATTCTCCTGTCAACACTTAAGTTTCACTTTTGTTTTCTTGGTTCACCCCTCTAAGACAGCACACGAAGCACGTGCTCTTTGTTTTGATAAATAACTTCACGCTTCTATTGCCCCTTAACTTCACGTAGACGCACGCTTCACCCTGGATATTACCTCAGTTATCTGGAAATGGAAATTGTAAATGCAGCTGTAGCTGTTTCTTCATCTCTTCTGTTTTACTGGTAAGAGACTCACTGCGCTTTGTTTGGACACATGTAGAACTATGTTAAAACGTGATGCTGTTTGTGCCTTTGAGTTTGTTTAGGCGCAGTCGTAACGCTTGAGCACCTTCACTGCTGTGGTGTGTTTATTGGTGCACTGACGCTCGCATTTAAAGCCAAGGAACTGAAAATTGTCACTGAAAGAACTTTTGTTTTTCAGTACAAGTACTGGAGTTTTAGTACCAGGCCTTAGGAGTGGGCGAGGGGAGGAGGGCCGAGAGCGAACGCGTTCATTTATACGTATCTAGATTAACTATCTTAGTTTCACAAAGGGCCGACTTGCAGATCGTGACAAGACGACCCAAAAAAAAAATCTCTTGTGACCCACCTGAGGGTCGCGACCCAGTATTTGGGAAATACTGCTTTAGGTCATCTACAGTACAGTACAAATGTTTGTTAACAGCAATTATGTGATATATGTGGTCATATATCCTTTAGTATCATAGGGATGAAATGAGACGAGAAATGAGAGTTGGTCTACGAGAACTACAAGATGAGACAAGATTTTAAGAGGAGTTAGTAAACAAAGTTTTATAGTTAGGTAGTCCTTCCATTTAAGTTAAAATGCATCCAACTTGTTAATATTGCCACATTACACAACCACAGTTCTAATGAAAAGGTAAGCTGCTAAATTTACCCACCGCCACACTACAAAGGTGATAAAAAACATTACAATGAGAGGGAGATGAGTGTTTGAAAACTTCACACGACTTCAAACCAATAGCTGGGCGTTAGAAGGTGCCTGTGTTCTGGGCCGTCTCTCTGATGTTCACCTGTTATAGACTGGAACACAAGGAGAGCAGAGGTGGAGGTCTGTGTGTGGGTAAAATAACTTCTAACTTGTCTGTGTGCGTCTAGAGTCCAAACGAAATACTAAGCCTAAGCCAGGGACCAGTCCTTGGAGCATTGTGGAGCCTTCACAATAGATGTAGCAGCACGATAAAGGTCATTCCCTAAATCAGCACAACCAGCAGTGACCAAAATGAAGAGTGAAAAGGGCATAGGCACATTATTTTCACTGTTCAACCATGGATCTAGTTTAGGGCTAAAGGACTGTATTTTTATATGATGAGATATAGGTGTGATGTGAAATGTGGGGCCTGAAAGTCTTGAGTACCCAGCGAAAAAGCTAAATGAGCCAGTTAAGTAGTTACAAATGGACTCAGTTTCACTGTCATTTGATGTAATGTATTAGAACCTTTTTGTAGTGGTAGCATTAGTAGTAGTAGTAGGAGTATTAGTTGCAGTAGTTGCTGTTGTAAAATAATTATATCCTGTTAATTAACACTTGAGAGATTTCATGTTTTTGTGACTGAATTGAGTACTAATTTTACATTAAACTGCCCATATTGTACTATTTTCTGATCGGTGTTATAATGCTGTTTTCTCATCAGAAACATAACAGGAGTTGTGTTTTGTTTCATTCACACATGTTTAACATAGTGACCCTGCATGTTTAGAGTGAGTTGTTCTTTCAAACGGAAAACACCTTCACTGGAATAATTTTAGATGATTGGCAATCTCTATTCTTTAATCTTGCACATATGTTTTTAAGGAGGTAAAAACATTCCACTTAAAGCTCACAAGAGTTAATTTTATGCACCTTGATGTCAGACCTTGAGTCCAGGTGTTGAGAACTTTTCAGTATTAAATGAGAAATAATGTCTTGAAACATCATTTTATGCGTTACCCTAATTATTTGCTTTAGTTAGTGATATTTATTTTGCAAAATAGTTAGAGCAGCATAGTGTATTTGAGAGCACAGGCCCAGAGGGGACACTCCACTCATCATGTCTAACCTTTTACATTGCTGTGCGCTATAATTGGTGTCTGGCATCAGCGCTCCCAATCCACACACACATGGACACACACACACACATGCACATAAACACTTGCACAGACACACATGCAGCCCCATACTATGCACATCATTTGTATAAGCTCTAATCAAGTTTTTAGCTCCTAGTGTCTTGACCTTCAACAGCAGCGTGCAGTCATGGTAAAAGCAACAGGCAAAATGGTCGCCTGGCAACTCGGTCTTTATTTCCTCTCATTTATACGATGTGGGGAGTGAGCTGGAGAGCACAGGTGGGTGGACAGGGAA
>KN497591.1:1015-11260 GCA_000787155.1 Scartelaos histophorus | reverse complement strand
TCCTCCAGACCCCGCCCCTCCTTTAGTTCCCCTTAAGTCCTTCAAACCCCACTCCTCCTTTAGTCCCTCTTTAGTCCTCCACACTCCTCCCCTCCTTTAGTCCCCCTTTAGTCCTCCAGACCCTTCCCCCACCTCCAGACCCCCTTTAGTCACATTTACAGGACAGAAATGAGCCTTTAGAATCAGAGTATTGTATCGTACAGTATTGAGTATCCAGTGTATTCATTAGTATAAAATTAAGTTTGAAATTGTAGCAATGAATCATGAAACTCAGATAAGGTTTTGTTTTTCAAATTGTTGTAATTTTTGCGGTCTTTCCTTAAAAAATACAAGTGAGTTTTTAATGTTTTGTTTTATCAATTTCGTCAACTTGAAATTGTAAACCAGATGTTAGATTCAGACATTTCCTCTTTCCCCCCAAAAAACAACCAAAATATTTGATTACTTTCTTGCACGACTACTTTGTACTTGTACTGAATATTATTTTGAAGTAACTGTACTATTACTTGAGTACAATTTCTATCTACTCTACCCACCATTGCACAGTAGCCTACTTTTCTAGCTTGGTACTCCTGGCAAGATACAAGTGTACTATTACTTGACTACAGTTACTAGCTACTCTATCCACCACAGTAGTCTATTCCTCCAGCTAGGTACTTCAGGCAAGATACAGCTGTATTTTTACTTGAAAACAATTTTTAGTTACTTTACTCACGTTTGTACAGTAGTCTATTCCTCCAGCTTAGTACTTCTGACAAAATTCAACTGTACTTTTACTAGAGTACAATTTCTAGTAGCCTATAAATCCAGCGAGATACTCCAGGCAAGGTTCTGTACTTTTACTTGAGTACAATTTTGCAGAGTAGCCTATTCCTCCAGCCAGGTACTCCAGGCAAGATAGAACTGTACTCGTAACTGAATACATTTTTAAGTTACTCTACCCTCATTTGCACAGATACTCCAGGCAAGGTTCTGTACTTTTACTAGAGTACAATTTTGCAGAGTAGCCTAACCCCAGCGAGGTACTCCTGGCAAGATCCAACTGCACACTTACTTGAGTACAATTTCTAGCAACTCTACTCACCGCAGTAGCCTATTCCTCGAGCTAGGTACTCCTGGCAAAGTACAGCGGAATCACTGTTATACCGTGCAACCCAGTCTATACCTAAAAGGAAACAATTTTGGAGTTTTGGTGCGTTCTCAAGGGAAAACATACGGAGCTGATTAGACCACGGCGTGTTGGAAATATATTTTATGACTTTGAGAAGCTTGAAGGACAGAGTTCAAACCTGATTTTGTAAATGGAAAAATTGGATTGGAAATAAAAGTATTTTCCAGTAATGCCAGCTTTTTGTTCTTGGCTGGGGAAGCGCTAACTGCTAATGACTCCACACAGGAACGCCAACATCTGAAGCTAGCGAGCAATCAAAACCTGCATTTGTCCATAATCAGAACGAGCTGGAACATTGAGTCAAGACCTTTCAGCTGTTCAGGGGGGGCTACTGCTAGTAATCCGTTTTGATCTAACCTGCCCCTCTGAATCCTCTTCTAAAGGTCCTACATTACGCAAAATTGACTCTTGTGAGCTTTAAGGCATGGTAAGACGTGGCTACCTTCTCAAAAGCATAATTATTAGTCCATCTACATCTCCAAAGCTTAAAATGTTCTCTTCCAACTTGTGATGTCATGAAGGTGTAGCTTCCGAGAGCGTTAACACCTTCTGTTTTGTTCTTTTGCTCAGTAGAGATGATCAATTCTAGGGATGAAATTCTCCAAACAAAACTCAAGGTATATTTCTGATGACGAAACAACGTTAAAGCAACTAAAGCTGGGCGTATGTTTTGCGATTTTTGGTCTTTCCTGAGCCGATTTTTCACTTGTGCAACTGTTTTTTTGATCTTTTTGTTGTCTCTATGGAGATCTTACTGCCGTCCCTGGAAATTCCCATGGTATGGCTTTATATGTGGACCTATACCCTTTATTTCACAACGTTATAAACACTGCATTTTTACTGTGCATAGGGTTTGCTATCCATAGATTGATACGTCACGACCAGCTCCTGATCGGCAATCTTCGGTCGCAAGAATCCAGTCGCCTCTTGTGTTTCGCACAGTTGAAATAGTTCAAATAGTGTGAGAACATGAATCGTGAGCTGTGAACTTTTAAACCCTGTGATTTGGTCGTATAGTTTGAGCTGGAGCTGAGTGAAACAATCGGAAATATTGCACAGTGTACGCCCACCTTAAAGTAATCTTATCTTTAGTCTTCCTTTAGGCCTCTTGGAGTTAACATATTTCTATTCAATGCAAAAATATAAAAGAAAAAAACAGTACAGTAAGTCTAACAGACAGAGCAGTGCCTCCAGTAAATTTATATCCAATAACGTACTTGTGAATGGAGTAGCACGGAGCTCGCAGACTATTCTTCATCCCAGAACACACAGAACACCTGGCTCCACTAGTCCCTCAACCAGACCTGTAGAAAGCTGAAGAATTAAGGTCACCATCCAAGGAATAAATCACGATGGAGCTTCTTGGGACTGAACCAGGAGGAGTTTTGGATTCTAAATGGCCGTCCCTTCCAGACAAATTACACCTGCCGAAGAGAACTGGAGCAAACATCTCCATTCTGTTGTTGCAGGTGGGAGAAGGTCCAACAGGCTGGCAGATCTGCACATATATCGTAGTAGCCTGGAAACTACCATTGCCTTAAAGGTACTCAGTGTAATAATCCATGTATTTACTGAATGTTTTATTGGTATGGATGTGAGAATGTGTCTATATTTATTCATTTTTACTGCTGCGGTTTTGCTCTGTCGAAGTTTCATCGTATTTTGTACAATAAATCTAACCTAATTTAAAAGGTGCAATGTTTGACTTTTCTGTTCGTCAAATGCTTTTCTCTATGGAGATGTGATCGCTTTCTCTGGAATGTTTCACAGTATGGTATTAAACTTTGTATTCTGTCTTCACGGAGACCAAACCAGACCAGAAGTTATAGGTCAGATCTGTGGAGAGGTAACCCCGCTTGCAGACAGAATGCCTGTTTGAGATTTTTGAGCTCTAAAACCACTTTTTTGTTTCATTCACACACAGATCCTGCATATTTAGGCAGTGTTTGTCTCTCAAACAAAAAGCACTCATGGGGTAATACAGGAAGTGCTCCAGTGGGTTTGTAAACTTTGTACATGGATAATGGATAATGGGCATGAATAATGGATCATTTCAATTCCTGGAATGGGCAATCTCTACTTAACTAAGGCTATGTTCAAACTGCATGGCTTAAATGCTCAATTTGGATTTTTTTGTGAAATCAGATTTTTTTGCAAGGTCCTTCACATTTCCAATTATTACAACTTGTCTGTGATCTCCAGTGTGAACTTTAAACACCTCAAAATTGTCCTGCATGCACATTGGAGGACACAACAACGTCACACACGACGAGCAGTATGTTCTAGGGGTTGCACGACTAGTTATAGCGCAGTAGTCGCGTCAACTTCGACTAGTCGATGACGTCATCTTGAATATATTAAAAAAATAACTCAAATGTTTTGCAATTTATTAGATTAAAAGATTTAGGATCTGCCTCCTCCGTGCGTCCATCAATGTGGTTTTGCATTTTGTAAAGTCGCTGACCATTTGCTGATGGGTTTGGTGTTGCTCACCTAGCATTAGCTTGTACTTCTTCAAATGGTTGTGCAGTACTGTACTTTTATTGTACTTTAGAACAGTACTTTAGAATGTTAAATGCGAGGAAGGACCTGCGTTCTCGTGTGATGCCGCCATGCTGTCTGTGTTACGCAGCCTGCGTTAGCTGCGTGACGTTACGTACATTCGACTAGTTGACTACTAAGTAAAGTAGTCGCGGGACAGCCTCAGAGTCAACTAGTCGACTAGTCTGTGCAACCCCTAGTATGTTCAGTGTTTACGAAAGTAGCCGATGTGTAGGTGGGATGAATGTGTTCAGACTGAAGTCGAGTGTCCAAAGACTGGATATGTATCAGTGTTAGGAGCACATATCCAATTGGCCTGCGTTACATTTGAAAAAAAATCAGATCTGTGTCGTTCAGTCATTAAAAGATCAGATACACATTACATAGGGGTGAAAAAATTGGATCTCGATCACTTCAGGCTGCAGTTTGAACGTCGTCTAAAGGTAAAATGTAGCTGGTAACTTTCGCTTCATGACAACACTCGGACGAACAGAGCACTTTGAGCGTTGAAGATGTCGACAGACTAATAATAAAGGGTTACTCAAACACGTGTGAATGAAACAAAACACAACTCCAGGTCTGTTTTTGAGGAGGTTACAGCATTCCAACCTGGCATAAAGCTCACAAGAGTCACAATGTAGAACGTTCAAAGCTGAATGTCACACAGTTCACTTCTGAGCTCTGAGGAACTCGCTTCTTCCTCCACTTTAATGTAAACATCTTAAGTTCTTGTCATACAGGGTCCTTCGCTCAGTCCTCAGTCTGCTGCCAGCACAAGTATTGGCCTGGTTCTCACGCCACATGGGGACCTCTGCTGGGTTTTCCCCCTGTCACCATGACAACAGACACAGACTTCACATAACTTGGGTCTTTTGGGTAGAGTCAACAAAGCCCACTGTTAGGGTTTGCAGGTGATTTTGGATGATTTTCATACTTGATTTTACTATCCATTTTAAAACAGATTATCTTCATATTTTTGTTTTTAGATGTGCGTTTGCATCTCCAAAGCTCAAAATGCTCTGTTCCTCCTTGTGATGTCACAAAATAGTAGTTTTCAAATTAAAGGACAGTCTGTTGCCTTATCGTCTCCATGTAGATGTTATTGCTCTGTCCAGAATGCTGAATATTGTGGGTATTACATTAAACTTATCTTATCTCCATGGAAACCAAAACGAGACACCACCAAACCAAGTTACACATCAGATCTGTGGAGAGGCGACCCTGCTCATGTTTTTGAAGCATTAAAAACACCTGTAATTGAAGAAAGGCAAGATAGTAGAGGTTAATACTACTGTGGAACATTTCAAATAAAAAATAAGATGAGAGACCTGCTACCAAAAAAGTTACACAATTACAAATACACCTTTAGCATCTACCTTTTACCTTTTGTTCAGTAGAGACAGGAAATTCCAGGACTGAAACAACTAAAAATGATTCTAGCGAAGGTTTACGGAGTTTAAAAACACAGTGGAGCATTTCCTGTATTATGTCATGACATCACAAGGTGGAACTTTTTAATTTGACAGAAGAACTCAGCCTAAATATGCAGGATTTGTGTTAATGAACCAAAACACACCTGCAGGAAATAACATTAGAACACAGAGAATCATAAACCCTAAACAAACTATTACTACCAAAAATACCTCAAAATACATACATTAATATTGTGCTCGCCACTCCACAGATCTGACCACTAACTTAGCTTTATGAAGTCAAATGCCTGTCTACAGTACATGGGGTAAGATCATTCCAATCCTACACTGTGTAACATTTCAGGCAAAGCAAATACAAGTAACGCTTCCATGGAGATCTGTAATGGAAAAGTTCCGCAGTGCACCTTTACGCATCACTAATAGTTTTGGTTTGCAGTGGTTCGTTTTCTGCGCCGCTTTAAGCTTTTCCTCCCTGGACAGTTCTATTTGCGGACATCAAAACAAACTATAACTTCAAGACGAGCGGCTGCTGACAGTTACCATAAAAAAGCTGTTTAAGTGGTAACAGCGTGGGAGGATCAGGGGCCAGCGGATGGGAGATTATACAGACATGATGAGGATGAATGAGAGGGGAGGGCGGAGGAAGGACCATGATAGAGAAGAACACGCCGCAATACGGCAACGCGCATAATGGAGCAAAATAGAAGCACCGTGATAGACATAAACACTTCACAAAAAAGGAAAAAACAATGCACCAACTGTCCATAAGAGAATGCATCATAGCAGAAAAATGCATCATAGCAGAAAAAACACACACAAAATGCACCCTGACAGAAGAAAATGAACCATGACAGAACAAAATGCACCATGATGGAACAAAATGAACCATAAGAGAGAGTAACAAATGCACCATGATAGAGAAAAACACCATGTTAGAGAAAAATGCACCATAACAGAAAAAATAGACAAAGCATAAAACAGCAGAAAGACGCATGATATAAAAAATAGCACAATGATAGAGCAAAAATGCACCATGACAAAGCAAAACTCACCATCATAGAGCATTAAAGCACCATTATAGAGAAAAAAACCAACAAACCACACACCGTGAACTAACAGTAAGAGAGAATAACAAATGCAAATGATAGAGCAAAATGAACCATGATAGAAGAATATGCACCATAATAGAACAGAACTATAAGAGGGATTAATAAATGCATCATGACAAAGCAAAATGAACCATGATAGATGAAAATGCACCATAATAGAACAGAACAAAGTATAAGAGAAAGTAATAAATGCATCATGACAGAGCAAAATGCACCATGACAGAGAAAAAAAAAAAAAAAACCACACCATGTTTGAGAAAAATGCACCATAACAGAAAAAAACACACCATGATGGAGAAAAAAAAAACACATGTTTGAGAAAAATCCACCATGATAGAGAAAAAAAACACACCATGTTCGAGACAAATGTACCATAATAGAACAGAACAAACTATAAGAGGGATTAATAAATGCATCATGAGAGAGCAAAATGCACAATGACAGAGAAAAAAAAAAAACCACACCATGTTTGAGACATAAGTACCATAACAGAAAGAACACACCATTATAGAGAAAAAAACGCACCTTGTTAGAAAAACCATAAAAAATGCAAAAAAAAATGCGACATGTTAGAGAAAAATGCACCGTTAAGAGAAAAAAGACACATTAATAGGGAAAAACACACCATGTTTGAGCAAATGCACCATGATAAAGAAAAAAACACACATCTTTGAGAAAAATGACACCATGATCGAGTCAATGATGATTTATATTTAACACTGTGCTCAGTTTGTCTTTATCACAGCTAAGCCAATTCAGTGCTAGCAGCTATTGTTTTAGCCTTATTTATTAAATTAGCGTTAAGAAAAATGCATAATACTCCATCAAAGCATATGTAACTAATAAAAGTTATAAAAGTGTTTAATGTCTTGCCATGGAACATTCTCCGCATTCTTTATCCAATCCAATATGAACCAACAATACATTACAAGTCTAATTTGGGGGGGAAAAGAAAAAATAAGAATAATACACATTTCATTTGGTTCATACTTCCATATCGTCATAACACAGTGTCCACAGAGGGGGGCTTCTGGAGAAAATCCCGACGAACAAACAATCCGGCTCCTCTCATCATAAAACAGTGACATTAGACAGAGCAGGAAGTGTATCACACATCCAACACCGCAGAACAGAACGCAAAGGGCCTTGTGATATTTTCAAATAAAACGCCTTCACAAGCACGCCGTTTAATAAACCAGCTGCTAGCATAGCGCCAATTACAGAGCACGCAATAAAAATGCCATTATCTCCAATCAAAGACGCTCCACAGAATACGAGATTAAACGCGCTCATTGAAGGGGGCCGTGCCAATGGGATGAAAGTGTGTTCTCTGGGATTTCCTGTTTTTTTTTTTTGTTTTTTTTTTTGTGGGTTAGCATTAGCATCTATAGATTGGCTATGGATCGCCGGGCTAATGCTAATTGGCCAGCGCTGATGAGTAGGTTGTCAATAGGAAGGGATTTTCGAGGTCAGAAAATGCTGTTGCTGCATATGTTAACCATCAAGGCCATTTGGGAAGAGATTAGGTTGTTTTGTTTTTTTTAATTAACATTTAAATAGATACTGAGCTAAAATGTTAAATGTCATTTCTCTGCCTGGAATGTTCCACAGTATGACATTAAACGGCTCTACTTCACATTTATTAAATTACAAGTGGTTTTATAGCTCAAAAATACAGAGAAAAAAAAGCATTCTGACAGTGTGGGGGTCACCGTTCCACAAACCTGATCTGTCACTTGGTCTGGTTTGGTCTCCATGACGACAGAAAGGTTTATACAGTGAAAGATTCCAGACAAAGCAATAACATCTCCACAGAGAAAAGCATTTTGACTTCATTTGAGTAAAGAAAAGTTGAAAAATATGTTCAAAATTACAAATTATATTTTAGGGAGTTCCATATTGATCACATATTGAATTCTGACCAAACTTTTGTCAAAATTCACACAATTACCACATTTTCTGATCTTTTAAACATGTTTTGAACAAAATAAAGTTTTTTTTATTATCATTTTATTTGTCAAATATTATTTCTGTGTATGCTGACAATCAGAAATCACAATCAGAATATTTTCAGTGCAGTAAAGCAACCAAAATTAAACGTATGCATTTTTTCAAGTCTAACCTTGGCTTAAAAGTTACATACTGTAGCTTTAGTAGTAGAGTTAGTGGGCTACATATTGATATAATCTTGTAAGATAAAAGAGCTGTATATAAAAGTAAGCATGCTATTTGCGACTACTGCAATTACTATTATTACTGCTACGACTACTACTACTACTTCTACTACTACTAGTTGGCAACAGATATAAACTTGTAACCTTTAGCAGTAAAAGAACTGTATAAAAAAAAATAAACATCATATTTGCTACTAGTACCCCTACTTTCACTACTACTACTACTACTACTACTACTACTACTACTACTACTACTACTACTACTACTACTACTACTACTACTACTACTACTACTACTACTACTACTACTACTACTACTACTACTACTACTACTACTACTACTACTACTACTACTACTACTACTACTACTACTACTACTACTACTACTACTACTACTACTACTACTACTACTACTACTACTACTACTACTACTACTACTACTACTACATATTAATATAAACTTGCAACACATGGATGGTAAAAGAGCTGTATATAAAATAAATATCCTATTTGCTACTACTACAATTACTACTACAACTATGCAACTACTACTACTGCTACTACTACTACTCCAATCACTACTACCATTACTACTACGACTACTACTATGACTCCTCCTACTAGTGGTCTACATATTGGTAAAAATGGTGGTGGTAAAAGAGATGTATATACAAATAAATATTGTATTTGCTACTACTACTACTACTACTACTACTACTACTACTACTACTACTACTACTACTACTACTACTACTACTACTACTACTACTAACTACTACTACTACTACTACTACTACTACTACTACTACTACTACTACTACTACTACGACTACTACGACTACTACGACTACTACATCTACATATAAATATAAACTTGTAACACATGGAGGTAAAAGAGCTGTATATAAAAATAAACATCCTATTTGCTACTTCTACAATTACTATTACAACTATGCAACAACAACTACTACTACTACCACTACTACTACTACTACTACTACTACTCGGCTACATATTAATATAAACTTGTAACATGCGGAGGTAAAAGAGTTGTATACTAGTATGAAAATAAATCCCATTTGCTACTGCTACTGCTTTTACCACAATTACTGCTAGTACTACCACTACTACTACAACTTCTACATCTCCAATACCGTTTTCTATTTCTCCAAACCCACATTTCCGGAGAGCAGCTGCAGTTCCCTCAGAGGCCACCAGGGTCATTCATAAGCACTAGTTGCCGGTGTGTCCTGATTGAGTCATCACAGATACATATTCACAGCGCTCTGATTTATCCTGTGTACTGTGGAGCCGTGCGCTGTTGTGATGTATGTGCGTGGAGAAGCCCTGATGTTTGCATAATCTCAAGTATGATGTATGCGCCTACAGAACCTCGAGTGTGCGCCCATGGATCAAACCACGGACGCTGCCGGGTTTATCCAGGTATGCTTTAGTCCTCATTATTAACATTTGATTTGTGTTTAAAGAGCACACTACATTACGCAAAATGAACTCTTGTGAGCTTTAAATCATCTTAGAATGTTGTTACCTCCTAAAAACAGACCTGGAGTTGTGTTTTGTTTCATTCACACATGAGAAATCTTGAGTTATAAGTCTGGCTGTATCTCTAAAGCTTGAAATGCTCTGTTCCACCTTGTGATGTCATGAAGTTTTCACGTTAACAGTGAAAAACCTGTTAACGTACTGCTGAAAAACCTTTAGCAGTAGAGATTGACAATTCCAGGGCTGAAATCATCAATTTTATAAATTAAAGACAATAGAATACAGCATTTAACAAAATACAATAAGAAAACATT
>KN497590.1:1707-16685 GCA_000787155.1 Scartelaos histophorus | reverse complement strand
AAAAAAGAGAGAGAAGAGAGAGACAAGAGAGAGAATAGAGAGAGAAAGAGAAGAGAGGAGAGAGAGAGGAGAGAGAGAAGAGAGAGGGAAGAGACAGAAGAGAGAGAGAAGAGAGAGAGAAGAGAGAGAGAGAAGAGAGAAAGAGAGAGAGAGAAGAGGGAGAGAGAAGAGAGAGGGAAGAGAGAAAGAGACAGAAGAGAGAGAGATAAAGAGAGAGAGAAGAGAGAGAGAGAAAGAGAGAAGAGAGAGAAGAGGGAGAGAAAGAGAGGAGAGAGAGAGAAGAGAGAGGGAAGAGAGAAAGAGACAGAAGAGCGAGAGAGATAAAGAGAGAGAGAGAAGTGGGAGAGAAAGAGAGAAAGAGAGAGAGAGAAAAGAGTTTTTTAGAACGCAACATGTTATTTCTCTTAATTGGAAGGAAAATTTGAGGATTTTAAAGACATCTGGTTGCTCTTTTTGCGCATTATAAAGAATTTTAACGTAGAAATCCTAATTCAAATCGAGCGAACTGTGTGATTTTACGTTTGAATATGTAAAATCGGCGTCTTTAATCATCCAAAAAAACGCATGAATTTACAAATACAGTTTAATTTCCGACCTCGTCCCGCTTCCCTTTTGTGAACAAACGGACATTATAATGGAAGTGCTTAGTACCAGAGCGCAGATCTTGGTTATGTCGCGGAGATTAACGGGATTCAGAAGAGCCGGGGATGAGACCAGGGGATTTCTAACGTCCGAATGTTTGTGAGAGTCGGTCGGAGTTTGAGGAATACCCGAGTTTGTCCGAGGATCAGAGATGGTCGTCGCGTTGGGCTAATCCAAATAAAGAGCTTTACGCACACTTAATTAACCCGGGGTCGGCGGGAGGAAGAAGAAGTGCCGGAGCGAAGGAGCGAGCGAGAAACACTGTACGAGCGAGATTTACACCAACGCAAGGAAGAAACGAGCGAGAATCTTTTGGTGTTTCGACGGAAATTTAATTTAATGTTTATTTTACTTCGATTTGGGGAAAAACTGTCGCTAAAACTGATGCTAAATGCTAAAATCCTCTCTCTCTCTCCCTCCCTATCCAATTGTCTCTCTATCCTCTCTCTCTCTCTTTCTTCATTCCCATGTTTCTCCCTTTCATACCTCTCTCTTCCTTCTCTCTTTTGTCTCCATCTTTCTCTCTCTCTCTCCTTCCTCCTCTCATCTCTCTCTTCTCTCTCCATCTCTCTCTTCTCTCTCCATCTCTCTCTTCTTTCTCTCTCTTCACTTTCTTCTTTCTCTCTCCTCTTCATCTCTCTCTTCCCCCTCCTCTCCATCTCTCTCTTCTTTCTCTCTCCACTCCTCTTCTCTCTCTTGTTTCTCTCTCCTCTCCAAATCTCTCTCCTCTCCATCTCTCTCTTCTTTCTCTCTCCTCTCCATCTCTCTCTCCTCTCCATCTCTCTCTTCTTTCTCTCCTCTCCATCTCTCTCTTCTTTCTCTCTCCTCTCCATCTCTCTCTTCTTTCTCTCTCTTCTTTCTCTCCTCTCCATCTCTCTCTTCTTTCTCTCCTCTCCATCTCTCTCTTCTTTCTCTCTCTTCTCCATCTCTTTCTTCTTTCTCTCTTCTCCATCTCTTTCTTCTTTCCCTCCTCTCCATCCCTCTCTTCATTCTCTCCTCTCCATCTCTCTCTTCTCTCTCCTTCCTCCTCTCCATCTCTCTCTTCATTCTCCGGCGATGGGATTATGTGATTTACGTTCGGCTCTTACTCACTCCACAGACGCAAGACGCTGTTTACTAAACCAATGCAGCGGTTCTTAGCGGCTTTTTCGAGCTATAGCTTCCTCGCAGTTTGCACAAAGTTTGTTGCAATGACGAGAATCCACGACCAGTTAACCGCAAAAGAAAGTCAGTTTTTGAGGTCGCTGAAAGAAGAAAAGAGGAAAAGGTTTCCTTGAGCGATGGCGTCACTGAAACAGACGGTTGATACATTGGAGCTACACATTACTTCTGCTTATCATTGGGAAACATACTTTATTTCCAAGAGCTCGACAGACGTTTTTAGGACACAAATGCCATATTCTGAAAAAGTCTGTTTGCTGCTGTTTGTTGTATTAGTCGTTCGTTAGTTGTATTTACAAGTCCTGTGCAGGGATGAGGAGGGAACTTTTCCTAGGATCCTGTGCAGGGATGAGGAGGGAACTTGTTTCCTAGGATTAACTACTTCATTAAAAATGTAAATGTAAATCTAAAGTAATCGCCAATAGTTCTGTTGTAAAGAGGAGGTGGTTCTTGGAAAATCCTCGATGCAACCTTTAACGGCTCATCTCTCAAAGTTAATACCAGACTTTGGAACATTGCCGAGGCCAAATTTGAGTCAGGTTTGTGGAGATGCAAGCCCGTTCACCTTAAGGATGCTCTTCAGTCCAATAAACACTCTTTTAGTTAATTTTATGGCAAAAAGTTACATACTGTGGATGTCAGTTATGTAATTGCGACTAATTTAATCTATTTCTGCCTAAACTGTCCTGAAATAAGCAGGTAAAATGCAAGAATAGACAGATAATGGGTAAGGCGTCCTCTTTTTCCTCATTATATTGTAGTGAATCAGCCTGGGTGTAGTTTCAGTCTCTCCGTCACTCTTTCATCACCCCTTCTCTTTTTGGGGACACTTTTTTCGATCTTTTTTTTTCCTGGTTTCTGTCGGCTCCCTCACATGCACCTGCGGGAAACCACCACTCGCTTTTCACGTTTAGAATCTCTTATTTGTTCGGTTTTGTAGAGCGCCTCTCGAATGTCTCCTAAAATGAAACTGTAGAAGAAGAAAAACACATAAAACCAACTCAGTTCAGTTTTCGCGTGGACTTTCTTTGCTTCAGTTCATTTCCTGGTTTAGTCTCAGTTTAGTTGCAATTATGATGATTTAGCGTGATTTAAAAAAGTTTGTATCACGCAGTTTTCTGATCTATGTTGAACAAAACACAACTCCGGGTCTGTTTTTGAGGAGGAAACAACGTTATAACATGACTTAAAGCGCAGAAGAATCATGCATAATATAGATGTGTTAAACTGATGTAATTTAAAATGTGAATAAAGATAAATTAAGTTTAGACAAGCAATATTGTTTGAATATCTCAGAAGATACTACAGGACAAAACCATTTTCCATTTCACAATTCTGGCTTTACACTTTTATTTATTTAATTTAATACTTTAGCATTCATTGTAGTACTTTTTGGTACTATTGCGTCTCAAATTGTAAAACTCACTGCAAAAAAGAAAATATAAACACTTAAATCTATCAGAAAATGACTTAAAAGTAGTGAAATTGATAAGTTATCTTAAAATAAACTCTCTAGACTAGAATTAAACCGTCTCAGAACTAGTAAGTACATAATAAATCTGAAAACAAGATGAATAAACTGATGCAAGTTTTAAAATCTTGACCAGATCAGAGAAATTTGCAGTGCACCAGTTCTTAACTCCTTTTTTGTCCAAGCCAAATGTAAATTCAGGAGGAAAAAAATCTCATGAAATATTTTATCTGGTGGCAGTTTTGTCTTACAAGATCTTGAGATATTTTCCCATTCCTAGTAGATACCAAATTCAACTTTATTTTCAGGCTAAACCAAATTTGGGATTTGGGTTTAAATTTTCTTACATTTCGTACGTCTGACACTGCTTTGTCTCCATAGAGATGTAATTACTTTTGGAATAAAATCCAAATGTTCCACACTGCAAAAAGCTTAATATATAAACACATACTTAAATTTGCTATAAAATGACTTAAAAGTAGTGAAATTATCTTGTTGCATGTAGTTATCTTAGAATAAACTACCTCTAGAGTAGAATTAAGCAGAGTCAGAACTAGTAATTTGATGTACATAATAAATCTGAAAACAAGATGAATAAACTGATGCAAGTTTTAAAATCTTGACCAGATCAGAGAAATTTGCAGTGCACCAGTTCTTAACTCCTTTTTTGTCCAAGCCAAATGTAAATTCAGGAGGAAAAAAATCTCATGAAATATTTTATCTGGTGGCAGTTTTGTTTTACAAGATCTTGAGATCTTTTCCCATTCCTAATAGATACCAAAATCAACTTTATTTTCGGGCTGATCTAAACCAAATTTGGGATTTGGATATACATTTTCAAAAATTCATCTGACACTAATTTTTTTCCATTGAGATGTAATTACTTTTGGAATAAAATCCAAATGTTCCGCACTGCAAAAAGCTTAATATATAAACACATACTTAAATTAAATTAGCTAGAAAATGACCTAAAAGTCGTGAAATTATCTTGTTGCATGTAGTTATCTTAAAATAAACTACCTCTAGAGTAGAATTAAGCAGATTCAGAACTAGTAATTAGTAGTAAAACTAGTAAAAAAAACCCCACAAAAGTTCCAAAGTGCATTTTTAACGCAAAATTAACACATATTATCTCTACGTTCTTTGCGATAACGGTCAAAATATAAAAATAAAAATAAGCCTTTCTCTTTGTTTTTGATTTATTCTTAAACTACATTTTCAGAGGCTCCATTTTGTTTTCAGTCTTGTGTTTTACAGAGTTGTTGTTCAGAGTCTAAAGTGCAGTTTTCGGTGTCAGACGGTGAAAATGTGGAACCAGGGCGCCAGATTGGGAGAAATTACTCAACTTTGGTGAGTGGCAGAGGTAAACGAAGGAGCTCTTTCACCGAGTCTGAGCCGTCCAAGATCAAATGGTCCTGATGGAGGCTGCAAGACGCCGTGAAAGCACAAATAATGATGGAACGAAGAGAAGGAAGAAGAGAAGGAAGAGGAGGAGAGAGAGACAAATCATGACTGAAGGGAAAGAAGAAGAGAGAGAGAAAGACAGGGTTAGACACAGAGAGAGGGAATAGAGAGAGACACAGACAAATAATGACAGAAGAGAGAGAAGAAGAAGAGAAACTTAAACTTGGAGGTTAAACACAACCAAAGGTCACACATAAGGCCACTGGATTATAAGGCCACTGTTTTTTGAGAAAATGTCTTGATTTTAGATGTGCCTTATAGTCCCAAAAATACGGTAATTGAGAGAAAAAAAAAAGCCATTAAAGGTCCTATATTACGCAAAAATGACTCTTGTGAGCTTTAAGCCACGTTACCTCCTCAAAAACAGACCTGGAGTTGTGTTTCATTTACACATATTTGAGTATTTCTTTATTAGTCTGTCTACATCTCCAAAGCCCAAAAACACTCTGTTCCACCTTATGATGTCATGAAGTGGCAGTTTTCAAGTTAACAGCTACTTTTTACTTTTAGTCCAGTAGATCGGCAATGGAGTATGTATGGAGTTTCAAAACACAGTGGAGCACTTGACACATGACATCACAAAGTGGGATAGAGTGTTTTCTGTTTGAGAAGAACTTTTAATATGCAGTACAGTATTTGTGTTTTATGTGTAAATAAAAGGAAACTTTATAACATCTGAAAATAGCGTAATATTAACAGACTTGTGGCTTGCAAATAACGATTCTTTTAGCAGAAGTCAGCAGATTGTGGATCTATTCTGCTTTTTATTGACATTTTTAAAACATTTGTCACCAGAGAAAGACAAAAATATGCTTACTGCAGACTTCTGGGTAGAGAATATTTCAAAATTTGATGTATTAAAGCTTTTGTCTTGTCAAGTTTTCTTTTAAATCCAAATCACTGTTACCTTTTATTCTTTTGAAAGAGCTACATTCACAGAAAACAACGTATTTCAATGTTAAATCAGTTTCAGTTTCAGTTTTGGTGCTCTGAGTCCACTCCCCCTTCAGAGCGCTAACACTTTACAATCGCGCCAGGTTTGTGAAGTTGTAGTATTGTTTTGTATCATGTCTGTGATGAGGGAACTCGGTTATAACGCGGTAAAAAGCTTAAAAAAAGTAAAAAAAAGAAAAGCCGTTTTGCATAATACTTCCTCTTTCGGCACAAATGGTTGTAAAACGGCTGATTTTGTATTGAAAGTTCCAATCAAAAAACACTAAAGGATAAAGGAAGAAAAAAAGCAGCACTCCTGATTTATGACTAAAACCCTTTTCAGAGTCAAAAATCACCTCTATTTCTCTCTCTTTCAATCATAACCTTCTCTCTTTAAGTCTTACTCTTCTTTTTCCTCTCTCCGTCTTGTCTTTCTCACCTTTAAGTCTCTCTGCACCTCTTTCTTCCTCTTTATTTTTGACTTATAACCCGATGCTCCTCATGTGTGGACAATGACACAACTGACATATTATTTGATACTGCGCCTTATAATCCGGTGCACTTTATAGCCCCAAAAATACGGTATTTGAGGTAAATGAGTCTTGATCAGTACAAACTTACAGTGTCGTATTAGATTCTATAATGCAGTGACGACAAACTCCCAGATGAGCGGTTAAGATCCAGTTCTTGTAGCCATGCAATAAAGGAAAGGTAAATTCCAAGTTTAATTTTAGCTGTGCATATGTCAGAAAGGTTTTTATTCTACTCTCTTTTTCTTAATTTAATGTATTTCTTATTCGGTAAAGCACTTTTAATTACTTTGTGTACGAATTGCACTATATAAATAATTTTGCACTGCTTGTATTAAATAAAATTGGCTTATAGAATGCAGTAATGTCATCTGAAACATTGTGTTCATCCAGACTGCTAGAGGGCGCTAGTTGCCATTGCGGTAATACGTTTAGCCGGATATATTAACCAGACGTAAGCAACTAGCGTGATAAATGTCAGTCCGTGATGTGTTTCGCTGAAGCCATCCTCGCATTTCCAGCCCCTTGAGCGCCGAATGTTGGCACGTACTGTATTTGTGTAGCACTTTCTCCGAGTTTGTGACATTTTATAGCCGCTATTTGAGATGTTTCAGCGGTGATGGAGCCTATTTGAGTCGTCTGTGATGCAGCTCAGCCGGCACGAACCGTTTTACTGTCTACATCGTGTCACTTTTATGTGCACTGTTGATTTTAAAGCCTACGGAACACTTCTTTGCATTTTGCATCGTTGCAGTTTCGCACTTTTTTTGCGTTAAATCCCGGTAAAATACGGCACCTGCGTGTTCTTTGGAGGAAATGGTGCGAGGGAGGGTTTAGCTGGCGGTGAATCTCAATTACGACAAGGGGTCACGTTGAGTGCAACAGTACAGTATGTTCACGGTTTACTGCCTGCGACTGTAAAGCGCTTTATTGTCCGAGAATCAGGAAGTGCATTGGTCTTTGACGGTGGTGACAGTGAACGCATCATGGTGAATAATTTGGATGCTCTGAATGCATAAGATAAGTGAGGAATATAACTTTGGACCACTGCAAACTATTTTAAATGTACTAGATTTACATGTTTTTATGATGGTAAAAATCAGGTATGGTGCAAAAGTAAAAGTTTGTATCGCTTTTATTAATCTAGATTTGTCTCATTTTTTCCAAACCTTCTTTACAATATGGAGTTTTGAAACTAAAAAGTACCAGTTCAGAGCTGTAGAGTTTGTATTTTCGGCGCAAATGAATCCAGGCTTCACCTCCTTGAGACTAAATGAGAAGGCGACGCTTCTGCAGAGGTAATACCAGCTCCACTCTGTTCCACTCCGGATGAAAGGTGTTTGTTTCCGCTTTTATTTTCCATCATTTTTACATTTGTGATTTGGCGTTTCTCGTCGGCAGAGCTGTGGGCGGGTGGAGGTGTGTAGCTCAGGTGCAGGGTCTGGTTTGGAACGGTTTTATTT
This sequence comes from Scartelaos histophorus, assembly GCA_000787155.1. Taxonomy (NCBI): domain Eukaryota; kingdom Metazoa; phylum Chordata; class Actinopteri; order Gobiiformes; family Gobiidae; genus Scartelaos; species Scartelaos histophorus. Next base: position 9,021 of record KN497590.1, on the reverse strand, counting down.
CTGTTCTGAAGTGAGATATGGCCAAAGGGGACCAGAAGGGACTGACAAAACTGTCTGACTGATGTGTCCTCTGCTACAGCTGGGGTCCTACCATAGATGTATATATAAGGGTCCAGTATGTATAAGGATTTTCAACAGGCAAATTTTAATTTTTAATTTAAATTTCTGTTCAACCTTTTCCAAATATTTACAATGTCAGGTGCATAAATCTATGTTTGACATTTATATTAAGCATTTTGTGGTGCAACCAAGAATTAGTTCAAAATTGTTTTATTTTCTAAAACATGGTTGGGAGGTGAATCTGAAGTTCTGAGTCATATGAACATGAAACTTGAAAACGTTTGAAAAAATGGACACACAAATGGACAATATTTGTCTAAATTTTATGGGGGAAATATCTACTCAAGAAAGCTGAAATTTCAGCTGGGACGACAAAACTCAGAAAATATGACAAAATAAAAAAGAATAGAAATCTGATTAGATTTAAAGTCATTATAAAGAAGTTTAAAAATCATTAGTTAAGGGCAGACGGTCGCGCCACATGAACATTTTAACATTTTAAGTACAAAAAACATGCAGAATAACTCATGATTTATGAAAAAATGATTTGGTTCCATGTGGATCAGAGGTACTACAGGTATCTGGTGAATTATTATGACATTTGAACCTTTTAACTAAATAAATTGTGTTTCAAACAGGAAGTGAACAGGGGCGCACTTCTGGCTCCATCGACTCTGCTTCCAATTCGCTTTAAATTGAAAAAACATCACACCCCTCTCTGTACCTGCAGCTGTGAGCCTCATTTACTCATAAAATCTTCATATTATTATGTGATCCTGCTGTTTTTATTTAGCTATTTTGTTTGTAAGTCAAGATATGAACTTTTAAACACGGGCGTCTTCTTTCCCCGTCACTTTATCTACATCTCCAACGCTAAAATTGCTCTATTCCACTTTGTGATGTTGTAGTTTTCAAGTTTTTAAACAGCTACTTTTTACCGTTAATTTAGTAGAGATTGGATATTCCAAGGCTGAAATTATCCAAATGGTTCTAGAAAATGTGCATGAAACAACAATACAACATGCATCAGAAAATATCGTAATATGTAAGTAAACGTACTGACTGAAGCTACAAAACCCACTATCTTTTTTACTGTTTAACCACCAGACTTGATCCTTATATTCTGTGTCCTTTCTATTCTGACTGGGCTCTGGCGGAGGGCCCTGGTTTACGCTGTGGCTCTTGTTGCTGACATGTTTTTCACAACAGCCCCCTGAGCATCTCTGTTTAGTCCTGTTCACTCACAATGTCTCCGTCTACGGGAAAACCAGCCCGGTGATGCTGCAAACTGCTACATAGGCCTGTACATTGACATGGCATTGCAACATTCTGTGGAGCTTGTGCATGGGGTTTGGAATGATGAGAAATTATGACGGTTTCTACAGTGATAAACAATTTTAAACTAAATATTACATCCTCAAAATGTTGCGTATCACAGAGAGCTGAGGCTGAGGTGTGTTTTTGCTAATATTATCTGTAATTTTACATCTTCACTAGAATAATTTGGATCATTTCAGTCATGGAATTGCCTTTTTCTACTGAACTAAAGGTAAAACGTGCACTGTAAACCCGAACACTCAAATTAATCAAAAATAATGATTTCCATTTAATTAAAAAAAATGTTAGGTGCTCTGCTTAATTATAATTTTTCATTTTTACATGCATCTACCAGATTTTCTAGGTATTAAATTAATTATTTTAATTATTTTTATCCTAATTTTTTTGATTAAGTGTAACTATTTTTATTATTTTATTTATTTTTATTTTTTTTATTTCTTGACTAATTAGTTCATGAAATTATTATTATTTTTAATTAACTACTGAAGGCAATTAAAATTTTTCTGTGACTTAGTTATATTATAAAATTTACAGAAATAATAAAAAAAAAAAGACTTTAAACTTAAAAAAAAAGTTAGGCAACAGTTTAGTTCACATTTTTTTATTACTGCTTAATTGTTGGGGTTTGCAGTGTAGCTACTAATGTAAGAACTACCACTGCATGACATCACAAGGTGGAGCAGAGCAGCGTTTAGGACTCAAACATGTGTGAATGAAACAAAACACAACTCCAGGTCTGTTTTCGAGGTAATTTTCTAACATGCCTTGAAGCGAACAAGATTCCATTTTACTCCACAGTGCTGCAGACGCTTCTATTTTTTATGTATTCAATTTCAGGGGTTTTCATTGCCAGTAAAACTACTTGGCTTGGGGGTGTCATCTATTTGTCTTCATGGGGTTTGCCAAGTTTATGCCATTTTGTGGAACATTTCAGACCAAAAAAAGAAAAAAAAAGCTTTGAGCCAAGCTAAAAACTTACATATTTCAGCTTTAAAGGTTTTATTTTACACAAACTTTTGAGCTTTAAGCCATGTTAGAATGCGGTTTCCTCAGTAGAGATTGGAAATTCCAGGTCTAAAATCTTCTAGTGAAGGTGTATAGAGCTTAAAACACAGTAGAGAATTCAATGTATGTGTAATATGCAGTGTTTGTGTGTTAAACATGTAAAAAAACTGAACAAACACAACTCCAGGCATGTTTGTGACATAGAAACAACATTATTACAGATCAGAAAGTAGCGTAACGTGGACGCTTTAATTACAAAACTGTGAAAAACCTGCGCAAACCTCAGAAATTAGCGCGTGAACTTGTAGAACATCTTGAACGTCTCATTGCTAACGGAGCTAAATTGTCCTCCCCTTCAGCGAGCTATTTCCAGTGACCGATTGTGTGTTAACCAAAGACCCAGGGAAGCTCTGACAAAAGACGCATTATCTAGAACAATTACCCATAATGCATCTGCAGCGGGCGGAGAATTAGCATGTTGGCTCGGCACCGGGGGCGACGCTAAAGATGTTTGTATGTTTGTTATATTGTAAAACACAGCTGTCCGTCGCGCACTGTGGAGGAGTCCGCGTGATGGCCGATGTCTTTTCTATCTAATGCACTTAGGCCATTTACATGCAAATCGCTCGCATAATAATAAGTCCACATTATCATATGAAGGACAAGCTGCTGTAGCCACGAGCACATTTTTACCAAACGTGAAATTCATCCAAACACGCCGCCGTTTTAATGGATTTAAAGCAGATGTTTTTAAATTACGAAATGCCGTTTTGTATAACTCATCTCTGTACAATAAACACTCAGAGCTCTATAAAGTTGCACCATGTGACTCTTCTGGTTTACTTTTTCCATGGAGAGGTCGTAAGGTTCCACAGTTTGGCATTTAACACCTTACAGGGTTACCTTACAACAACCATACAGGGTTATGGAAATCCTGGAAAAGTCGAGCAAAATGGCGTTTTTCAGGTCATGGAAATAGTCATGGAATTTTGTAAAGTTTTGGGAAAGTCATGGAAGTTTAGTATCTATTTATATTTAGTATCTCCTAGCTCCATCTAGCCAGGCTGGCGCCACCTAGCGCTCAATTTCATTTTACTCCAGCTACTAGGTCAGGGAACGACTAAACAGGGACGGTACGCTTGCGAACGAAAAACATCCGCCCAATCAGCGAACAGAGACGAGGCCGTGACGTCTAACGTAAGCGTCCATCCGGGTCTGTTTGTAGTTTTGTAGCCAAGCTAAACATGGAGGTTCATCAAGCTGTACAGTCTGTGCTAGTGACAATTCCCGAAACTACATTCCCGGACTACACTGACTGTTTGGGCGCATTACACACGTCACGTCCGGTTACGAGCAGAAAGCAGCGATTGGTTAAAGCAAAAAAGAACCCACCCACTGTGGAGCGAACGAATCCCAATGGCGCGAGGTCAGACGGTTTCCACGGAGTGAAAGTAACACGGAGTGAAACCGTCTGATGCATCAGGCTAAGCTCCATCCACCTTGACTAATAAATGTTCTACGGGAATGAGGTCTGACTATATTTTGAGTGTTAAAAAACTATAATACCATAAAGTGAGTGGAAAGGATTAACATTTCATAATTAACCATAACAGTAAAGATAAATTCTACTCATGTAGGGAGCTGAAAAGTCATGGAAAATTTACTTAAGGTCATGAAAAAGTCATGGAAAAGTTTTGAAATTTTGTCAGTGGATAAGAACCCTGCATCGAGAGTCTTTTTTATGAACTATCACTGTGAAAATAAAAAAAAAAAAAAAAAAAGGAAAATGGCCGTTTCCCAACCACCGAGCCAATCACCAGTACTGGACTAGGACTAAACCAGGACTGAACTGGACTAAAACCCGACTAGACTGGACCAGGTTTCCGTCGCGGGCAATACAAATATTTTATCCATTTTTTTCATTTTGGTTTTGGAGACAAATAATGACAAAGACAGTTTTTTTTAATTTTTTTCCTATTTTTGGTTTTATTTTGAAAAACGAATGATACACGGATTCTGTTTCTTGCGCTTTGGACAGTTTTAAACTTTGTGTAGGCGGAGAATGGACGACCAAGGTCATGTACCGAAGTGGAAAGTTTAATTTGTAGTACAGCAGTATTTGTTTTTGTTTCGACTCAAACTAAATGGTGTATTACATCTTAAGCGAAAACGGTTTCATTTTGGTGTCCGGCTGGTGGCAGAGTTCACTTTATAAGTCGGTAAAAGGACGTGTTTGTGGCTGTATTGTCCTGCACCTGCTGTTCGACAAAACAACTCAATGATAAATGATCTTATTTATAAGAAAACTGCAGAGGACCTCAAGAAACCCAAGAAACCTGGACTCACCCATACATACAGAAACTAATGTACGCAGACACTGGGTCAGCGGTTTTGCCCAAGGACACGATGGCAGTATTCACCTGTGGGAACTGAGATTGAACCTTGCACTAACCTTCAGAGCAATGAACGCTTCTGCCACCCAAAGGCCAGAACTACTTTTCACTTTTTATAGGCTCAAATAACGAGTTCTAACAAGTTTTAGTGCGCATTAAGTTGAGGCGACCTGGGGTATTAAGTTGGCTGATGATGAAATCTATAGTTGTTCCTAGGTCAGAAAAACTACGATGGCGAAGCCCATTCTCTCTCAGGACTCTCTTGAGGTGTATCAGACTTATAATAAAGCCATGTTGGGTGAGCATGTTATAACTCATGCTCACGGGTTATAACTCGTGCGCACCAGTTATAACTCGTGTGCACCAGTTATAACTCGTGCACACAGGCTATAACTCGTGCACACAGGCTATAACTCGTGTGCACCAGTTATAACTCGTGTGCACAGGCTATAACTCGTGTGCACCAGTTATAACTCGTGTGCACCGGCTATAACTCGTGTGCACCAGTTATAACTCATGTGCACCAGTTATAACTCGTGTGCACCAGTTATAACTCATGCTCACGGGTTAAAATCGGTTGGAGGTTAGAAAACACAACCACAGGTCACACATAAGGCGCACTAGATTACAAGGCGCATTGTGGATTTTTGAGAAAATGTCATGATTTTAGATGCGCCTTATAGTCTGAAAAATACGGTAGATGAAGAAAACTGGGTAATTTTCTCAGTTTTCCCAGATTTTGTCGGAGTCACTATCGCCCACAGAGCCCAGAGGAAGTCGCCATCTGTATGTTTCCAGACGTCTTCAGATTTTGTGAGGTAAAATATTTGGTTGGTCGTTTTTCAGTGTTTGTATATTTGCTAAAATGGGTTTTGATGCTACTGGATATATCAACTTTTCCACTCTGGAGGGTTTCAGATTTGTACGTTTTTAAGTCCCCAAAATGGCGTCGCCGTCTAAGCAAAAGCCACTTGCAATAAAATATTTTGTCGTTTTTACCTGCAGCGTACGGACCCTAAATCTTACCATGTGGAAACTTCTGGTTAGGACTCGAGTGGATCGCTGTAAAAACCAAGAGCCACACTGGGGCAGAAGAGGCTTTAATTCAAACTGCCACCTTAAGCAAGACACTTTTCCCGCTTTGCTAATTTACAGTGTTGGATGAAGTAGTTTTATTCCTTAAGTAAATGTACAAAAACGAAGGTAAAAAGTTGCTCAAGTAAAAGTAAAAGTATCACATGAACAAATCTAATTAAGTAAAAGTATTTAAGTACCAGTTAAATGTACTTTAACACTAAAAAGTAAAAGTATTTTGTTAAAATGTAGTGATATAGATTACAAAGATACATATATTCATAGCAACTAAATATTTTTCTTACATTTTCTTATGAATTTTGTGTATTTATTTTTGCTCGTTCAAATCCGAAGCTTGAATAAAAAAAATAAAAAAATAAAAATAAAAGTATATCAGGATAATACCACAAACATGGTAAAATAACTCCTAAAATCAAATGGAAAATACTTTTTACTTTTCAGTCCAGTTCACAAATGCAGTGGAGTAGAAAGTACACAAACCTGCATTTAAATTTTGTAAAGTAAAAGTAGAAAGTAACAAAAAAATGTACTTAAGTAAAGCTCAGATATGTACTTTATTACTTGTACTTCATTACGTTCCACCGCTGCTAATGGCTAATGTGGAAGTAATTGTTGGATAATGCAACGTAAAGTACTTTGAGTATTCTGAAAGTATTTTTATATAAACCCTTTAGTGTGGAGCTGTGTCCTCACCATCTCCGACGAGCTGGAGCAGGGCCAGGTCCAGAGGTCTCTTCCAGCGGGAGTTCTTGTGCAGAGCGATGCCGTAACCCGTGGTGGCAAACACCTTCCCCGAGCCGATGGTCATCACCTGGACGAGGCAGAAGAACATCGGCTTCAAATATTGTACCTGAGAACTTCTGTGACCTTAGAAAACGCTGATTTGACAATGTTTTTGCCAACTTGTTTTAAAAAGTTCTGCAGTATAAATACAGAATACAGTAAAAGGAGCACTAGAGTAACTTTTCTGCTTGTATCCATGGAGATGTTTTTCCACAGTGCGGCATTAAACCTATGTGGTGACACCATAAGACCAAGTTACGGGTCAGATCTGTGGAGATGCAGGCCTGTACACTAGGGATTTATCATTTTTAAAGCCTTTTCAAAAAAACTAACCAAAAAACCTATAAATATTTGCAAGACATTATCTGGAAAGTTCCACTATACAAAATAAAACATGTGTGTCACCATGGAAACAAGCACGACAGGATCAGGGCAAATTACAGGTCAGATCTGTGGAGATGCAAGCCCACATACACTAGGGATTTATCATTTTTAAAGCCTTTTCAAAAAAACTAACAAAAACGCCTAGAAATATCAGGTCAGATCTGTGGAGATGCAAGCTCATACACAGTAGGAATTTATCATTTTTTTAAGCCTTTAAATAACATTTTAAAGCCTTTAAAAAAACAAAAAAAAAAAA
>JACN01043073.1:0-12984 GCA_000787155.1 Scartelaos histophorus | reverse complement strand
AACAAAGCACAACTCTAATCTCTGTAGCAAAGTTGATGTGTTTTTCTGTCTTTAGGTGATGGAGTTCGTCTATGCAAAGGGGATGGCCTTCCGATACCCAGAGCCCATGGAAAAGAACAAATTTGTGAGGTCCACAGTCTGGAACACTGAGTACGATTCCTTCTTGCCAGAGACTTATGACTGGCCCGGGGTCAAATTTTCTCCTTTAAAGTAACCCGCTCCCACCTGGCTACACCCCCAACCATGTGACCTGCTCTGTCCTTTGCCCACTACTACAGCAGCTCTGCTCTAGATTAGACGCTCCATGTTGGGTTGGATAAAACACTCCCATTATTAAAGATGCTGTGTAACCTTTTGGGTGTTGGAGTCCACTACCGGCTTGTCTCCATGGAGATATGTCTTGTTGTGTGTTCTTCAGTATGGCATTAAACGTATTACATTACAAACTTACTAACTTTAGATTAACTATAAATGTTTTACTAGCAGAAAAAATGCCTTCTTACATTCAGAGTTATACTGCTATACTGTGGAACATTCTTGGCAAACAAGCACAGCTCCTTTTGGGAAAAAATGAAATCTTAAGTGGAAGTATTATTGCATGTTCAATTCGGTCAACTGGACAATCTTTTTGGAGGAAGTAATTTCACCAAGTGACTTTAGTTCTGATCATAATTGCTCATTTAAAAAACACTGTGCCGACAAGGTAGAATCCTCTCCAGCAGAAAAGTTACAGTGCACCTTTAAAGCCATTAATTCAACTCCCCAAGCCACTGTAGTAACTGGACTATTGAAAATATATTTAATAAATTAGTTCTAATATTCCATTGGTCACATACAGTCCAATTGTATCAGAGCAAAGGAAGAGCAAAAAAGGGCATAATGAAGTTTAAATGACATTTTGAAACCTCAGTATAGTTTTTTAAATGATAGGAAATGGTTGTATTTTTATTAAAAATACTTGAATTTATGAAAAATTAAATGTTTATGAAGAACCGTGTAAAGCTGCATCTCATAACCAGCCTTCACTCCAGCTTATTGTATTTATAACGTATATTGTAATTATTTTCCAGTTTTAAGTTGTTTGTTTTCCATACAACAATTTGTAACACTCATCTGATAAATATTTTATGTCATGTAATTCTTTCTTTGTCTTCTAAAAAGTGGCTTAACACTCCATTCTACAAGGGATCTCTGTGTAAAAACAGTGGTTGAATTGCTTGAGTATTTATCATTTGTGCATAATCTAGTATTTAGTTACTGAAACGTCCCATTGTGCAAATTTCTGTCCTGTCAAATATGATGCGTTTACTGTTGTGTTGTATTTTGTACTGCTGTTGTCTGAAGCACGACTTATTTTTCTAGCCAATGTGAGCAGTTTTTGTCATAGTAATAATCTTGCCTTACTCCAAATGCTGCTTTCTAATATATACAATAACTGCAACCGATTTCATGTGTGCTCATTCGAGTTTGATTATAACAAAACAGCGATGTACATCATGTTTCATACGCAAAGTGGTTGGCTCCTATAATCACAGATTCCTTCATGAGCTTCCATGTTTAAATAAAGCTGAATATTAAGAGGAAACTGCCTAACCCTATGACTGAACCATGGGATTTTTCCACATGCTTGCATTTGTGTTTGAACCAAAAAAAAAAAAAGGTGGTAAACTTTTGCCAAGTTACCTGTTGTAAAATATAAACACATCTTAATGGCACAAATTGATATGAAAATTCTCAATCTCATGTCGTGTCTCATGATCCCATACCCAATGCTTGTGATTAACAAAACCAAATGAAAATTATGATTTAAAAACTCAAACACAACATACACAAATGAACATCCAAGCTCCCAATTAAATTGTATTTATTCCTTTGCCACAGCGCACACCGTTACAAATTTGATGTCTGAGGAATGACTCTGCTGCTATAACAGTTCTGACTATCATAATTAGTCAATATTTGCATTAACATTCAGTTAATCAAAACTGAAAACAAAAAAAATCAAACTACAGTAAATATAATGTGTAAAAAAAATTAAGTCTTTTTCTTTTTGGTTTGTTTCTGTGATTTGTGTATCCTCTTCATATGAACCTGCAGATCTCCTTTCACTCTAAACTCCTTCGTACAGACCGGACAGGGAAAAGGCCTCTCTCCGGTGTGGATCGTCATGTGTCTCTTTAGTGAACTCTTCTGTGGAAAATCACTGTTACAAACTGAACATCTGAAAGGTCTCTCTCCTGTGTGAATCCTCATGTGGATCTTTAGGTTGCTGCTTTCAGTGTAACTCTTCGCACAGAACGGACAGGCGTACAATCTCTCCTCTGCACGACTCTGCGCTTCTTCGTGAGTCCTCATATGTCTTTTTAACGAACACTGCACATTAAACTCCTTTGCGCACTTTGAACATTTGTAAGGCTTGTCTCCGCTGTGAATTCGCATATGTTGTCTTAACGCACCAACGACTGTAAAACCTTTATCACAAGTAGAGCATTTGAACGGCCTCTCTCCTGTATGGGTCCTCATATGTGCGATTAGATGACCCTTCTCTGTGAAGTCTTTCTCACAAACTGAACACCTGAAAGGCCTTTCCCCTGTGTGAATTCTCATATGATTTCGCAAACTGCTATTTAACATGAAACTCTTAGAACAGAATGAACAGCCGAATGGTCTTTCCCCCGTATGTGTCCTCATGTGGATTTTGAGCAGATTGTCAGTCGTGTATTCCTTCGTACAGACTGAACACCTGAATGGTTCTTCCCCTGTGTGTGCTCTTGTGTGTACTTTGAGTAAATAGTCTGTAGCAAACTCCATTGTACAAAAAGAGCATTTGAAGGGTTTTTCTCCTGTATGAATCCTCATGTGGGCTTTAAACGTGAGTAAATATGCAAAATTCTTTCCGCAAACTGAACAGCTGTACGGTTTGACTCCCGTGTGGACTTTCATGTGGTTTCTTAGATTTCGTTTTTTCTCGAAACTTTTATCACAAACTGGACATTTTAGAGTCTCGGATTCTGTGTGTCCCTCTAATCCCAGTTCTGCTCCGTCAGTGTCCTCTCCGGTCTCGTCTTTCAGAGTGTCCTCCTCTTCCTCCTCCTCATCCTCACTCTTTACACAAACAAGGATAAAATCTTGGAGTGGTTCCTGTTTGATTTTCACTTCCTCTGGTTCCTCCTTAATGTGGAGAGGATCTGAGCTGGTGTCTTCTGAACTTGGGATACCTGTAAAACACAAAACAAGATTGTCATTTATAAACATGATCTTTCCGAGAAGCCATTGGAGAAGATAAGCAGACAGTGGCACAATTCATGCAACTTTAATTAAACATTACTACTGTTGTGAATGTCCTCAAAATGTCACATATATTAATCTGTATACAAATCTCTGCACACTAAAGTAGCACATAATGAAGGAGCAATATATATTATCAGCAATATACGCAACAGAACTTTTTTGTTACTTGTTCCTTAGTTTTTTACTGCTAAATATACCTTAAAAATGTAGTATGTTGGTTCACTTCTCCACAGATCTGAATAGTAACTTGCTTTGCGGTGTCATCTGCTTGTCTCCATGGAGATAGATGGAATATCGTCATGGAGACAAGCACCAGAAAAGTTTCATAATGCACCTTTAAATAGACTAAACAGACTTAATAGTAATGTCCAGAATGGCAGACACTGCAACAACAATGAACATGAACAATGAACAGCAGGTGTTTTTTACCTTTGTAGTCTTGGTTGGCTTCAGACTCACTGGATACACTGCAAGACAATAACATAAAGGTTTGTAAACACGTATTGCAAAATTTGTACTAAATACGACCCAATAAACGTATATTCTTTCTCAAATAAGCCTTTATGCATGCATGGAATAATTCTATAGATAACATAATGAAGTACCAACAAGACTATAGACTATGTCAGAGGAACTAGTATTTCGCCCCATACGAAATAACTATACAAATACTCCGAATTTTAAATAAAATCATATCAGTTTAAATGAACATTACTAACAGGTTATTTACTGTATCTGTGCCTTATTAAATCCTCAATAATCATGAAATGGCGTCTTATTTAAATGTAGTCCGCTGGATGCAGGGTTGTGTGCTAAATGCGTCCCTTAGCAGCTATTAAACCGACCTTCTGTTCACCTCCTCGGGCTTAAACTCCTTCGGTTCCTCCTTCAGCTTCACTTCTGTCATTTTCACTGTGATAGGTATGATTAAAATGTCTTATTTTTAGTTTAAATGTGAGCGAAGTGCCCCATGCCGAAAACATCGGCCATTCACGCACTCTTCTTCGGGTTAGCTGCTCGGGTGCATCCCATTTCTGTTCACTTGTCTCCTCAAAGCATCCTCAAAGCTTCCTTGTTTCCTCAACCCCACCCGCTATTTAGAAATAACCATAAAAAACAGATATATGTTGTTTCCTATTGGCTTTAATTGCATCACTGTTCGCAATTGACAACTGTAAATGTAAAATTCGTGGATTAAAAAAGCAATATAGTAGAAATGAGACGCGCCCTACTTTTTCCATATTACATTACTCACCACTGCCATCTACGGCCCAAGTTTAAAGCTTTTGTAGAAAATTCCAGTTTATTTCAGTTTGAAATGAAAATATTTGGACTTTTTTTAATATAGAAAAATATCTATATAGATATAGATATTTTTCCTTGCTTATTGATGAACAAAAATCCGCACTTGCTGGATTAGTCAGTGTAATTAAAGGTGTATGATTTCTGTCACGGTTTATTGCATAATTATGATTTCTGAAAGGCATGGGAGAAATCTGAGAATATATTTATTTTTTTGACGCTCAAAAGCCAAACGTCAACAGTGTCGCTTATCGTAATACGTCATAATTAATCGACTGTTTGTGTTCTGAAAACATGCGGCGTGTGGTTGATTAGTTCACTGTAGTTTTAAATGAGTCGGATCCCCTTGAGTGAATCATGAGCATGGATCTGACCTTCCTGGGTACGGGCTCGGCCTACCCCTCTCCTCACCGCGGGGCCTCGGCGCTGGTGCTGCGGACGGACGGGGAGTGTTGGCTCTTTGACTGCGGAGAGGGCACACAGACCCAGGTCATGAAGAGCCAGCTCCGAGCCGGTGAGCAGAGCCAAGAGTCTGGGACTGCAGGGGGCGGGGGGCGTGTTTTGAAAGTGAAAAGTTAAAAAAAAGTATGTTTGTAATCACGTTAATGGAGAAGACGAGGACCCAATATTTGGGATTTCTTTGTTTTTGGGGTCATCTTTGCTCAGCCTGAGGAGGACTGCGCAGATGAGTCTATAAGATAATGACAGCTCACCTAAAACAAATGACAATGCCACTGTATTTCTTTTAATCATTTAATCATGATCAACCTTACACACGGGCTTAAAAATAACTATCTGAATATCTTTCTCATAGTTACCTGACAAGTTAGCGCAGTATGTTCAGAGTTATGTTTCAGTGATTAACCCAGGAGCAGCAGATGGACAACCAGCTCTGATTGTGTGAATCTTGTGCATTGTCTTCACAGGCAGAATCACTAAGGTGTTTATTTCTCATCTCCATGGGGACCACGTGTTTGGGCTGCCTGGTCTGCTCTGCACTGTGAGCCTGAACATGACCTCTGACCCCCCCCAGAAGCCTCGCTGTGTGGACATCTATGGCCCCCGTGGCCTCAGGCACCTCCTCAGAGTCACACTGGGGCTGACAGCATCACAGCTGCTCTTCCCTTATGCAGGTGCTAACACTGAGCATTACGGCACATTATTCTCTTATTGTGAGACAATATCAATATCACAGCAAGCTAATTATATTCGTAAGAACACCAAAGACAGCATGTTTTGTTTTTGTTGTTTTTTTTCATTGAAATCTTGTGTTTTCAGTTAAGACATAAAATCTGTCCCTATGAAAATAAGAAACCATTTTCTTAAAAATACAAATGATAAAAATATGAATGATGTCAATTAATAAAACATAGCAGTAGTTTTCCATCTATGTTTACTGCCCCACTGACACAGCTTTCCCTGTTTTTATTTGGAATGCATGATTTGCAGCAACATGGCGTTACCAACATTTGTTTGTTTTCCATCTTTTAGTCCATGAACTGGAGCCCACATCTGACCAGAGTCCAGAGGAAGGACGGCTCAGCAGAGAGGTAACTGTTCTTACACATGTCTATGGTGCTCTGCTGCGACAGCACCACCGGAGCTCTGTTTGACTCATTGGTAAAGTTTGTTTTACTGTAGTTTACTGTAATGTGTCTGTGTGTGGTGTGTTATGTTGTTGCTGTATGTGCCAAATGAGCTCTGTATATGTGAAGATGAATTTCCCCTTGGGGACAATAAAAAGTCTAAAGTCTAATTGCACAAATATAACCAACTTTTTCTGTAATCTTTTGTAATGCTCGTATATACACATATCTTGCAAAAACTCCATTAGAAGTCCCCTTACATTTCACTGCTTTCACCTTTGTGTTATGTAGGAGACAGCAGAGCATGGGTCCCTCCACCCTCAGGAGCAGGTGGGCCGGAGCATTGCCCTGGAGCCCTGCTCTGACACTTACCTTCTGTTTGAAGACGGCCGCTTTGAGGTGAGGGCCTTCAGGCTGTATCACCGAGTGCCGTCCTTTGGCTTCTGTGTCCAGGAGAGAGACCGACCAGGACGACTCAAGACTGAACTGCTCAAGGAGCTAGGTACGATAATAATGTTATTTGCTTTATCAGCCATACATTTTTATATTGACAAAGGATTCTTGTTAATAATAAATAAATATAATCGTGCTGGTGTAGATAATCTCACGCATGCATCTTATGCATTGTTCGTTCATTCCACACTTCACTCACACACCACATCAGACTAGGTAATGTGTGACACTTATTTAGAAGCCTTTGTAAGGACAGAAGTGCATTCACTTCATTCCTAAAGACTTTTAACATTGTCAGTAATATCCACCTGTAACTCACTGTCCGCATCTTTAAATACTTACTATTTTTTGCACAGTATGCAAGATAGATAATGATACAGAACATTCCAGGAAAAGGAAAATATATTTATTTATTTATTTATTTATTTTATTGGAGGTTTGCATTGCAAAATATCCATGCACACACAGACACACACATGGACTTGTTCCCGGCTGGCCTGGGAACGCCTCGGAGTATCCCCAGAGGAGCTGGAGGAAGTGTCTGGGGTGGAGGAAGTCTGGGAGTCCCTGCTTATACTGCTGCCCCAGATAAGCAGAAGAAGATGGATGGATATAAACAGATGGAAAACAGTAGAACAAATGGAAAAATAAAGGAGCTTTGAGATATGAAAACAAAGTTGATTTAAATGAATGATGTTAAATGAATGACGGTAAAGTTCGTACGGGTGTGGGCAATCTCTTTCAATCTGAAAGGGCTTTGTACTGAAATGATCCGATCTCTTTATTCGTCCATCAGGCGTTAAACCAGGCCCCCTGTACGGCCGCCTGAAGTCTGGACAGAGCCTGACCCTGGACTGTGGCCGTGTGCTGACACCAGGGGAGGTTCTGGAGGAAAACATTCCAGGGAGAAAGGTGTGTGTCCTGGGCGACTGCAGCTCTGTCCTGGGCCTGTCCCATCTGAAACTGTGCTCCGCGGCGGACATTTTGGTTCACGAGGCCACACTGGGAGACGAGCAGCAGGAGAAGGCAGTAGAGCATGGACACAGCACCCCAAAGATGGCCGCTGCAATAGCCCGAGAGTGTCACGTGCATAAACTGGTGTTGTATCATTTTAGCCAAAGGTACAAGCCCCCCACTCTGCAGAAAGAAGGGGAGGGGGACGATGTTTGTGAACTAAAGAGACAGGCTGAAGAAGCTCTACAGGGCACTGCTACTGAGGTGGTGTTAGCGGAAGACTTCCTCACTCTGCAAATACCACTAAAAAGGACTAAGTAGCAACAGGTATTTTAATTTCTTGTGTGTGTATATATATGTATGTATGTATGTATGTGTGCGTGCGTACGAACGAACGAATTGACTATTTGTTAAGGTTGCAGTGCTTAACCAGCAAAACTGTGACTGGTCGCCTATTTTAAAAAATCACATATTTTAATCATCAGTAATGTAATCTCGACTATAGAAAATCTACAACACGTGCACATAGATCAAGACAGCAAAAAGTTAATTTTAAAAATGTTATTTGTAAATATTCACTACTTAGTCTCCACAATTTGAACTTGAACTGCAATCAAATGCAGAGGACAAATTTCCCTATTGGGACAATAAAGTATATCTTAATCTTAATAGAAATAATCTTTTGACTAGTCGACTCACTGGAGAAATTATTGTTTGACTAGTCGACTACTAAAATTTATTGCAGCTGTACAACTGTAGTATTTAAGTATTTCTGGCTCAGGGTGTAAACAGTCTAAAAGTACCATGCAGCTGTTTGTTTGTAGACGTCACTACCAAATTTTTCCCCAAGACCAAAGCCTAGAATATCGCCTCAATTTGACTAATGCATCTTTTTTTGTTTTTTGCTAAATAAAGATGAAGACAGTGTTTTCGAACCTTTACCAGAGGTTTATTTCTGGATCTGTACACAAGGTATTAAAGAACAACAGAAAATACAAAATAAAGTTTACCAAAAGAAAAAAACAAAACAAAAACAATGCGATGTTTATGTACAGTTATTATAAACAATAAAGATAGCTTCTGGAACATTTCTTATAGTGATGTTTGATTGTCTATATTTCTGGATATACATTTTTAGAGTTTTGTAGGTTTTTTATTCACAAAGGTACGTGTTGTTTTCAAAGGACTTTTTTCCAAAACCACAACTGCTATTTTTCCTTTTTTAAAACTTCAAAACACAATACAAAATATAAAATAAAAGGTGTTTAGTGCTTGTTTTGCACACAAGTCTCATACCAATAAAATCACATTTTCGAGAGTTCACAGGGTGGTGAAAAAAAACCTACTTCTACTACTTTTAATGGCCTTTACATTCGAAAATCTTTATACAAACCACAGGTGAAATAAATAAGAACTGCACCGCTAAAGCTGGGAGAGCCTGGAGGACTGCATTTAAGAAAAACAATATGGCTCCCCATTAGTTTCGAGCAGCAGTCGTCCCTTTAACCATCAAGACAATTAAGAGACAACATTTTCAACAATTCAAGAAATCTGGGAGAACGAAATCAACTGTTACACTGCGAATCGAAAACACAAAAATTTCAACACCATAATGGGTAAATCTTTTTCAGTGACGTGAGCTAGCATGCGTGGTTTAGCCGTGTCGTCGCGGTAATCGGGCAAACGTTTTTTCCCTTTCTTTTTAAAAATGGAAAAAAACGAAACGAATTGAAACACCCAAACGAAATGAAAAATCCAAAAAAGATCTGTACATATCTACAAATTATTGCCTTTTACCAAGAAATTAAAACTTTTGTATCAACACAGATTCACAAGTGTAAGAGGTCAGTTATAGACTTTTTAAAGGCTATCTGCTAAGTATTTACATGAGAAGCAAAGAACCAAAAAAAAGTGAATATATTCTCTGACTGGTTTTAACTTAATATGGGATGCAAGGACATTAAAGAAGACGACGACAATGGTGATTTACATGGCGGACATGAGGTACCCCTGAAAAACGAACATAGCACAAATATGCATAGATAAATTAAGTAAACACGACTACTGCATCCAATCCACAATGACCCGCTAAACATGACAATTCACAATTAAGGACTTCAGTCGAGAGAAATAATAATAATGCTACTTAGAAAATGGCGACCGATAGAATATACAAAGTTCTGGCAAAGGAAGTAACCATAAATAAATACTGCGAGCAGGTTCACCCATCTTTAAGTGGAAAGAGCATCAACTAATTTGAGAATACAAGTGGGATTTGCCTTAAAAGCGCAGAGATAACTGATAAATGTAATGCAATAAGATACTGTTGCTGTGATTGGCTATCAGAACATTTCAGGTGACAATACTGCCATTAGTTTGCCAATGCTGGGAACTCACCAGGTATGGTTTTCAAACTGAAAAGGGATTAAAGGATTAAACTACAGGCGAGAATTGGGTTCAACTAATAAAAACAGACATTCACAAGTTCCAGTTTGGCCACTTTGAACAGTTTAAATGTTAAAGTAAACGTAGCAGCTACACACGCGCTTCCACAGGAGAGCGAGGAAGAGGAGGAGAGAGGGAGGAGAGAGGAAGGAGAATGCCAGAGCAGCTCGGGTTCAGCCCTCCTGCTTTAGGCCCAGCTCCACTCGACGCTAGTGTTACGCTCAAACACAAAAAGAATGAGGTGACCCAAAAGTACCTGTAAACCAAACACTAAAAGTACCACTTCAAACCACACAACAGCAACACTAAAGAGGAGGACTAAGCTAATTTGGCAGCTGAACAGAATGGCAGGATAAGAAGGAGCTCTGGAGATGTTGTGTTTAAATATGAGGAAGATACACAACTCTCCGACTGCAGCCTCGGGCCCCACTGTACATGGACGTTACACATCAAGAACGCAACTAAATAAAATTAAATGGCTATATAAACTCTTGAGAGAAATCAAGATTTAGTTCTATATGGTAGACATCACTGATGTCATATTACACAAATGAAAAAGTAGATTCATATACATATATATAGATATATATAATAGAATTTAAACAAATGGGATTCTCCAATGAGGTCAGTCTTATGTACAATAGAAGACAGTTATCACTCGGACTGAAGTGCTGCGGTGTGCGGCGTGTGGTGCCGCGCATGTGCACTCAGAAACCCGTTGGGCTCTGCGCTGTTGGACAAACTGCCAAAGTCTGTGACGGAGACGGCCATCTTGGCCCCGGTGATTCTGTGGTGATGAGTCGTGCTTCGCCGCGACTCAAAGTCCAGACCGCCCACAGACACGTCGCTCATGAAAGAGTCGGGCAGCGCCATCTTGAGTCTCTTAGACGGCCGCTCACAGCCCAGGTCCGAGTGGTAGAAGCCCGCGTCCAGCATGTTCAGACAGTCGGGGTCTCCTCCGTTGGATGAGAAGCTCAGGGGCTCCTCGTGGTTCAGGGGTCCGCGGTGCAGAGTGTCCAGAGGAGGGAACGGGTACGAGTCCAGACAGCTGACCTCGGCCGGGCTGCACACTGTGGCTACAGTGTTACTCAACGCTGTAACAGAGTCCAGAGTGAGGAATACTGATACAAACGCATGAGACGCATTCAGTGATCATCAGCACAAAACCCAACGAAAAGAAAAATCCTGCCCCCTACAGGTCATCACTGATCAGAAAGACTTATATGGATTACATTTTTTTAAACATTTTTATTCATGAGTATCAATGTCAAAAAATGTTTGTCACTTGATTCTGTGCAACTGGTCATTATCAAGACGACCTACAAAGTGTGAGAAGGTGCAGGTGAGAGAGTTGTGCAAACCGGAGCGCACCTGTCAGGTCGCTGGCTGTGATAGAGTTGAGTAGACTGAGCTGCTGGTCTGTGGTGGTCTCCAGTCGTCCCCCTCCTCCGGCTCCAGAACACACCGACGAGGAGCTGTCGACGGCCAGACCCTCAGCCTCGTCCACCAGCCGGTCCATCAAGTCTCTGCAGGAAATACAATACATCAATCAGCTCAACACTTTCAATTTAACATTCTCGACCTGCAGTCTTGCATTAGGAAAAAGCTTTATTTTACTTTAATTTGCCACAAATTCTGAAGTCTGCTATTCAAATTAAGTCCGTGCTTAGTTAAAGTAATTCCTTGACTTATCATTTATCTTTTACTTTCAGTTCACAAACAAAAGCACTCACGTTACACCGGGGTAGCTGCTGTATTTCTTTTTGCCGAATCGATTCTGTTGCACAAAGAAGTCAAAGCGCTCAGACTTCTTCCACATGTAGTAAAATGCAACGCACTCAGCTACAGTTCTGGTCGGGACCTAAGAAAGTGAACAATTTAATTAGAAATGGCTTGTTTCATCTTGGTACAATTTTGTCCTTCTCAGTGTTCGTACTTTGTGTTTTTGGATGAGGTGGAAGTTCTTGTCGTACATCTGTAGTGCGTGTTCAAAGTTTTTACACTCCTCTTCTGACCACGGAGGAGATTTTTCTGAAATAAAAAAAATCCACACAATTAGGGATACACTACAATTAATAGGAATCATTCTGAAGTCAATCAATAAAATGTAGAGCTAAACACCAAAGAAATGTCCTGCCAATCGATGACCAAAAACGGGGCGTGGCAAAAACTCAAAACTATTACGCATCTGACCCAAACTACAGTCAAGACCACACTGCGCAGGATTTCAAGCAAAAACAAGAATTCATGCAGACAAAAAAGTAAGTAAGAAATCGATTTGGCACACACTTTTTAAATTTGAGAATACTCCTTGCAAAAAAGAACAAAATAAATGCTCAATTGAAATAATAGACAATTCATTGGAAAATAACTGCTGTTGACTGTGGTAATCCCATACATAATACTCTACACTATACTATTTCTTTGCAACTTAAATTTTTACTCATCCAGGTTTGATGACACTTAAAACAGTAACAGAATAATATTATTTTACAGTTGACCAAATAACATTGCTTTAATTAACTACTATAAGTTCTTGACATTACCTACATGTACATACTCCATCCATCCATACATACCTTTAGAGGATTTGAGGTGACTGCAGTATCTCTCCAATGCTTCCCGTGTGTTGTAGTTGCACTTGACCAGCTCATGCAAAGCCTATGACAAACAGATGTACACAAATACTCAATAGTACTCAAATGAACCGTTTGCTCTAATCCTCATTGCCATTGGTTACCACCACGAATTTGTGTGTGTTTTTTTTTACTTGTCTGGGGGAAAAAATAAATAAAAAATTTGCGAGAGCAAATCAAATATGCATAGATTTTGTATTTTAACAACTGAAAGAATATTTTCAATCAAACGTTTGAACTCACCCTTTCATTTTTAATACACTTAGTTACTATTTTTGGCATTTTATATACAAACAAAAAACATCAAATGCTTGGAG
>JACN01122606.1:0-16139 GCA_000787155.1 Scartelaos histophorus | reverse complement strand
TATTATTATGTTCATATATAATATATTCACACCCTGAACGCCTGAGAGAGTGGCAGCAGGGTACATTAGTATATATGGCTTAAGCAACAGTTTTCATTTAAGTTTGAAGTAGTGCAATATACTAACCTAATGACAGATACAACTAGGATCATATTGTTCTTAGCTCATCTGTTCAGAAAGATATTTAAGAAGATGATGCTTGGATGAAATGGATTACTGCTTGCTCTTTCTCTTAAATCTTTTCTCTATCCCAAAACAAAATTCACAGTTTTCAGTTCTGACACTCTAAAAAGTGTTACTCGTACTTACAAGTTTAACTGTTCATTTTGATAGCTCTAATAAGCAGCGATCTAGCATGAAACTCCTGACTTTATGATGTATTTGCACTGTTACAAACCGACTCCATGTTATTGTTTTGAGTGTAAGCTTGTATATTCTGGTAATTCTTGGTGCTATGAGCAGCTTTGAGTCTTCACACATCTTTCACAAGTCTCCTATTTGCAGCTAAACTTTTATCATGTTTGGTGCAGGCACACTTCCTCGCAGGTTAAGGAAGGAGCTGCTGGCTGTGAAACTACGAAACCGTCCAAGCAAACAGGAGCTGGAGGACCGGAACATTTTCCCTGCACGTAGCGACCAAGAACGCCAAGAAATACGCCAACAGATCGAGATGAAGCTTGCCAAGTAAGTCCTAGTATTCACCATGTGTCCATCTGTGGGTTTGGAGAGTGAAAACCCACATAGTCAAATAAGGAAGTAAGGAAGTTGCAATAGTAGTAATTGTTACTATATTAGTGGTAAATTTGGCTGTGATGTTGAAACTGATAAATTTGTTGTAACTTACTCTGCCGATGTCATGTACAAACTAGGAATTTTTTTCACACAAGAAGGCAAAATTGGCCATATTTAAGGGGCACTTTGCAACTTATCTAGTAAGGGATCTATGCAACTTAATTAGTAAGGGGTCTGCTACCTGCGTGCTGATGTTCCAAAGTATGAAATTAAACCATAAACAACTAAGCAAGTGTGACATCACCCATAGAGTTTGGGTCCGCTCGAATGAAGGTCACGATGCCAGCGGTTACAAGGGCGAATTTAGAGCCAAGCTTCGTATTAGGAATAGAAATTTAACAGACAAAATAATGAAATAAATACTCAAGGACCATGTGGAACGGGTAAATACGAACATTTTAAGACCAACATGACGAGACCCACTTCAGCAGTTACAGACAGGGATGACAATATTCCAGTGTAAATCAGAGTCAGAGTCAGAAGGAGCTGGAAGTGCCCCCATGCTAACTTACTATTTAGACCGCGGTGGCCATAGCACATTAGCTATGTCATCCATTTATATATACACTCTATGAATTAAATCTATCTTCCATGTATTCAATTACAGATGTTTTCTTGCATGAAATTACCTTAAAAATACACTGTATTACCAAAAGTATTCGCTCACCTGCCTTTACTCGTACTATGAACTGAAGTGCCATCCCATTCCTAACCCATAGAGTTCAATATGATGTCGGTCCACCTTTTGCAGCTATTACAGCTTCAACTCTTCTGGGAAAACTGTCCACAAGGTTCAGGAGAATGTTTATAGGAATTTTTATATTTATACACCTGTGGCCAGGCCAAGCGATTAGGACACCTGATTCTGATCTGATTTGAATGGGTGAGCGAATACTTTTAGTAATATAGTCTATGTATTTTTCTTGTGTGTGAGGTTGCCTCTCCACAGACAGACAGATGTTTAGTGCCATACTCTGAAACATTCCAGATAACATAATAGCATCTTCATGAGACAAGCAGATGAAAGACTAACTTGAAAAGTTTAGTGCACCTTTTAAGTACAGATTGTCCACAGACTGTACTTAATTTTCTTATGAGATTTTCTGGTAGATGGTGTAGCTTTATTCTAATTTCCATCAAAGTTGCATAAGCGTTCACAGTAAGAGGAGGTGGGTGAAGAGATAATCATAGTTGATTTATGCTGCACAGTCTGCTGCTGCTCTGAGAGAACAGTCAAGAACAGACATTATGCAGGCTCTGGTGTAACACTTATCAAGTACAATCAATAAAACCCCTTATCTTTCTCCAAACTACAACTACTATAGCAGTTAGTATGCCGGCTATAACTGGGCCAGTATGTTAAAAGGCTAAATATTATAGTAACAAAGATTTGTACTGACTTTACTCTTGTGGATATGTTTTCTGGTATCCAGGCAATCTGCTTTTTAGATTTTAAATAACTACAGAATATACTACTAACTTTATTGTGGTAAGTTCTCTACCTGTTGTATAATATATTTCGTGACAGTGTTCAAAGTCTTGAGTCCATGGATACAGGGAGTAATTTTCCTGAAGGTGTTGAGAACCAAGAAACTTTTCTTAAAATGAGTAATCAGTGTGTAGTGGATGTTTCTCCATATTACTGGAAAATACCCTCCAATACCAAGCATGTACTTTTGACATCATTCCCTGTGAGAATAGTACAAGTAGGTCTCAAAGCTTCTTAAGTGCAACAAGTTTTATGAGGCACAAATTCCAGGAAGCCTCCATACAAGACACAGAAAGACAGTCTGTTTTCTCGACCAATGGAACGACTCTGTGTCCAGACGGCCCAGTTTGAGTGTGTCACAGGACCTCGGCTCTTTCACACCATTGTCCCAAACAGGGGCTCACCACACTGTTACATAACCTGCTGCTGTGCCATTATCCTCCTCTCCTTTGCTGATCACAGTTCATTCTTTGAGGCATTTGTCAAATATACTATGCACCAAAGCTATTTTTAGAGTTCTAGGGAAGAATAGAAAGGTGTCATATTCTCACGCAGGAGGAAATATGGGTGTGACAAACACTTGCATATGAGTGCGATGGAGCCTGATGTCGGCTTATGTAAGAGGCTCCAGCGGGCTACGACAGGCCATATGTACGTGCTATTTCTCCTTTTTGTGGTTTAATATAATGAACATATTTATTAATGTATGCATACTGATGATCTAATAATTATAATTATTATTATTATTATTAAAAGAAGCTCAAAATTGTTTTAGAGTTTAGAGCATTATTCATCCCATACTTGATGTTGGTAAGCTACTACTCTACTGAAAAAGAATTTTCACTTTTCACTTTTCTCTTTTAAACTACTGCTCTAGCCACAGCTGCCCTGGTCTAGACTGATGTATTGATGCTGCCAGTCTGTACCATCAGCCCCTCTAATTCTCTCTCATACACACACTACATACTAAGACAAGGTGTTTAAGTGTCTTGCCCAAGGGCAGAACGGTATGCAACAGGCAAATGGAGTTCAGACCAGCACTCTAACTAGGCCTGCCACAACAACAAAATTTGAAGTGCAATAAATTGCTGAAAGAAATATAGAAGATAAATTATATTATTGTCATAATTATATTATAATATCTGAATGAATGTATGACACAATAACCCTTAAAGATTATCCTCCCAAGATATTGTATATATACAAAACCTGAGCTGCAATAAATTAATGACAGAATGAAATGTTTTAGTAGTTTACATCTGTAGTGAGTCATCATCAAGTTATTCATTTATCCTCTTCAGCTAAAATCTCATCATCGTGCAGAAAAACAAGACAATATTTCCCCTCTAGTATAAGGCAAAAGTACCTATGATAAATACTGACCCACAAAAATGATTTAGTTTATCAATTATTAAATGATAATACTGTAGTAATATAACATATACTTCCAGTGTATGCATTGTCATGATCTGTGCAACAAGTTGGCAAATAAATAATCCATCCATCCATCCATTTTCTCCCGCTTAATCCAGCTGGGTCGCGGGGGCAGCACTGCCCATTACTCTGTGCACCAGACCCAGACCCTATGAACCCCTCTGCAGGTGGTGAACCCACAGGAGACAAATAAATAATTATGTAATAATTGTTTATCATCTATATAAAAAATATGAGGAAAATAGCACATTTTCTCCCAACTTCTAATGAAGAGAAGACACTATATATCATGTTGCCATAGAAACAAATGCATGGATGTAGTGTACAGTGAAGCTAAAAATAGACGTGAACATCCATCTATTTTAATCCATGCGGCTATAAAAAGTGTTATTCCATGACTAAAAAGGACAATTTCAATTACAAATTTTCCAAGAATAATTTTTGACAGTAACGTTAATTAGGTTTTATTCCTTGAATATTAATACAAACCAACTCATATTTAATAACTGTCAGTGCATATTGATTAGTCATTTTCTCTTGTACACACTGCATTATTGGACAAAAACTAGTTACACCTCTAACCGCCAATCATAAATATTCATGATAGCTATATTTGACTACACCCAGCCAATAATTCAATGGAAAATCTTAGTGGACCAGACGAGCTCCTGAGGATAGAGAGGTCTTGTGTTAACCGTGAACCCAGATATTGCTTTTTCATGTTCACATATAGCGCATTACTGGCACACTGCACCATTTTAGAGGGAAACCCGGTCTAAAAATAGCTGTGGCGTGTAGGCGGACAGTGAGCCGAACAGAGCTCAATTCCCAAAGGCAATGGCGCTAAATGACAAAACTATCAATTTATGCTTGTGGAGTTACTGCACAGCTCCCAGCGTGACTTCAGTAGCATATTTCTGAGTTTATGAGTGACTGTAGCAACGGCACCCCGCTGTTTCAATGAAGCACCAATCAAGCAGAAAGAATTTGATAATGGCTTCTCATCACTCCTCTGAGGCTGTGACAGATGACCTTTTCTATCTTTAGTTCCTGGCTATTGGCCGCTGCCCGGTTGAGCTGTACTGTTTCTAATTTTAGCCTGTTCAATAATGCACACATAAGCACTCCCTCTCTCTCTGCAAATGTGTTGTTGAGATTTAAACCAGCAGAAATAATCACCACTGACAATAGACTGAAAGAAATCTCCAGAAAACGCGTTGATGGTGTCTTTGAACAAATGGCAGCTAAAACAAAAGAGGAACAAGGCGAGCATCCGCACGCCCACATGCCGCTTTTCATCTTTTTGTGTTACTTTCTGTCACGTCTTTGTTTAGAGTAGCATTTTTTTATTTTTTTATGTAGAAACCCTAATGCGTCATCCGCCTGATATTCTGGGGATACCTTACACACCCAATACGGATGTAGGGAAGTGAGGAGTGGGTAAAATAGCGCAGTGACTCAACTTTTCGTGCTGAGTACCCCAAATGATCCTATGTAGCAGAGCAGGGATAATGAGGCAGTAAATGGCACTAATGGTTGGAGTCATATTTTAGAATTTGATTATCTCAGATTGAGGGTAATGGCTTGTTTTATTCTCTTAAAGGAAGGTAGTCTGCTATTTTTAAAAGATCCAAACATCTATTCTGAACCTGATTTGTTTATTATTATTATGATTAGGGGCTGGATTATACATTTAAAACTAATTAGCCACCACTTTCTGAAGCTATAGCAAGAATATATATAAACCTGTACAGTTAATATGTTGCTTTTGCTCATGTGAATAGTTCTATATCTGTGCATGAATCCATAAACCTGGTCAAAACATCTGCATTTGCCGAGTTCAAATTCTGTCTTCTCTGAGCATAATTTTCACAATAAAATGTCCATTATTTCTTTAGAATAGATTTTGAAATGCTATTGCTACCACTGAAACACAAGAACTGTAATGTCACGTGGACCTATTGTCTGTGCCACCTACTGGAGTAACCTATTCTGTAAATAGCAGCTCTTATAAGGACGACCCGGTCTCTCAATAATAGTGAGATCCCCATTAGTGTGTTACTAGGGAGAAAGAGACCAGTGCAGTTGCTACGGTAACGCTGGTCAATAACACAGATCGCTGAATCCACCAGGGCTTTGGCAGCGATTTTCTGTTTCATCTGTTTAAAAGGTATCAGTCAACACTGCAGGACACACTTCGCTTTGTGTTGGTTTGTTAAAAGTACCTGCTGATAGTGCTTCATACAAACTGAGCTTTGACATACTTGATCTCAAATGATCAAAAGGGACTTCACAGAAAAACAAGGCTGTCACAACTTTGAAACGAGACTAAGAATACAAGGGAATTCAATGTTACAAATAGTGCTGTCCCAACACTAAAATATGACTAAAGGATAAGGCTCATAACTAAATACAAATGTCAATACTGTTGAATACAATCATGTGCCATTTTCAACATAAAATTGTAGTTTTATAGTTTCTTTAATATTCCCTAAGCTCTTAAGTTAATCAGGGCTATAAAACTTTATGTATCTATTTGCCTGGAAATACACAATTCTTTAATACTTTATGAAGATGTGACTCTGGTCAGTAAGTCTCAGACAGTAAATCTCCCCTTTTCAGACGTCCATGACTGAAAGGTGGATTAGCTAATCAGGGACCAGCATTGACTATTGTATCAGAAAAAAATTAAGAAAATAAATCTCACAGGGAACGGAAAAACATCACAGATTTCTCCAGAATTAATGAGCGAGGCACTAAACTCTCTAAATCTAGTGAGATGAATACAATTTTTATTTGTAAATGATATGCGACCAATGAGCTCCTTAGTTTCACCTGGGTGACGTTTGACCGGGCTTAAGGCGTAGAGACCAGACTGATATCTCTCTGAATAAAAATACAAAGATATCATCTGGATTTGTCAGGTAACGTGTGAATGTTTTTGTATTAATTATTAGCCTATGACTGAAGAGTATATCTCACAATAACTTTCTACAATATTACAGATATAACAAAATATCTGATAACCATAAATGACAACCTCAAGACATTAAAGTTAAATCCACTAGAGATCTCAGGTACTGAAAATATTGTAGGATAGATAGATTCCAATAATTCCAGGGATTTTACAGGCATTCCCCTATTCCTCTAAAAAAATCCCTTATTTTATTGTGGAAATTGTTGTTTTTTTCTCATCTCTCAATTATGCGACCACTTCATACGGGCCCTTGTGAAATCCCTAATGCCCAATTATCCTCCTTCTGTGTACTGATGAGTAAAATGTACAAATAGAAATCATGTTTATTTTGGTTGCATGTATTTTTACATTTCTCATATTTAAATACACTAGAGACCACCACCAAGTAATGACTCACAGTGTTCTTGGATGTCCAGTCACATGTGATAATTAACAATGACCTATTTGTCAGTAAGCCATTACACACGATGTTAGGACAAGCTAAAAATAGCACCAGCCATAAATTCCAGTAAACCGTTTTGTTGCCTAAGGCTGAACAATATGGGTTAATTTAAAGAGGGGTAATAAAACATCTCTAGGTAGAAAACACAATGTAAGATCTCCTGTCCTGCCTATACGACCAATTCTCTAGTAAGTTCTTAATTGTTCATTGCAGTAGCTCAGTTGGTATAGATATCGTCTACTGAACATGAGGTTGCCTGTTAATTGCCCATTGCTGACATTGCATACTTAGTGTCCTTAGGCAAGACACTTATATAATATGCTAATATGTGCATTGGAGAGGCCTTTGGAGCAGACTGATAGCCATTTCTGTATCAGTCAGCCTCAAGGCAACTGTGACTATAGAAGTGAATTATCAATGTCATGGATTATAGGCTACTTCTGGAGAAGTGTAAATGAAGCCATATTCTTATGTTGCATTTATTAAAGGACACACATGTACAGCAGCTAACCACAGACCATTGATCTCAAACTCACCTCTAGTACCACATACAGAAAGATGTGCTTTGATAATACCACCAGTTCTAAAGCAGGTTTATAACAGGACTAATACAGGTTTCCACTAGAACTACAAAAGAATCCACATACTACAAGATGGAGTGTGTGAAAGCATTTGTACCCATACCACAATTTGAGAACCATTGGTTAAATACAAACACTGTACACTACACTGTATACACAGTCTACTAAGACTGTGTAGTGCCTTTATGTTTATACCAAGTGGCATCAAGGACAGTGCAAAGCAAACACTCTGTGCTCTATATTTGTGAAATATTGACAGATCTTGATAAGGGATGGGATCAGTTTAAATTTGCTGAATTGGATGTCGGCTTCCAAATATCGGTTCAGCCGATATCCTGGTTGGACACATAAATCGTAATAAGATTAATCACTTGGTGTAGTCGTCTCAGAATGTTTGAAACTCTATTTACAAAGCTGTTCTGTAGTTACATGAGAGAGAAATAACAGCTTCCTAAGACATTTGGGTCAGATCTGTCTTATTTTATTTAGTTTTAAGGAAATACATGTTTTTAATTGCTGCACTAGTACTGGTTGCTATTGGGTATTAAGAGATACTGCATACTCCATAGTATCAGAATCTGTATTGCAACTGAAAAAGCTGGGTAGTGCATCCCTAATCTTGATACATTCTTATTGATCTATCGTCATCTGTATCATGTTATTGGCACGCGCCCAGTCCTGTGAGTGTGACCTAACTTTGAAGCTGTCCAAGGACACAACTATAAAGTGTCCATTGCACGGTTGGGATGAAGGTGCAGAGAGGACCTGCTGTGATGTGGCATTCTGCCCTTCAGAGATGTTCTCGGGGACAGCCCATGCACCTGCATTTATTATTCATTCTAAGTCCAGTTCACATAAGAGACACTTTGGGTTTGGGAGTCCTTTAGAGTGCTTTGAACAGACTTAAAACAAATGTTATTTAGGGTTGTGAAGGGGTACAGGAAGTGAAGATGTGCTAGAATGTTTTGTAAACAAACAGCACTGACAAATGAAATCTCTCTGAACATTATGTGCAGATGAAGAGTCACTGGTGTTTTTATTTCTCTAAAATATATGGAACAGTATGCATTCTTTTACCTTACCCATTTGTCTCACTGGAGATAGATACTGACATGGTTTTCCAGGCAAAGCAATAACATCTCCATGGAAACAAGTAAATGGCAAATGGACCCTCCACCAGAAAAGTTACATCTTACAGTTACACCTTTATGTTTAGTTATATATGATATATCTTTTTGCTACTTATTCACAACTTATTCTTTCAATTTATAGAGTTTTACTCTTTGTATCATATAGACTTAGACTTGTCAGTCTAAGTCTAAATGTATAGCAGTTGGAAGAAGTAATTCAAGGTAGATTTAAAACAGTCTTACAATGTACTTTGTGCTACTTAGTATTATTTACACAATAGTTTACCTACATTATAGACTAAAGAATAGTGGTAATGTCATGATTCAAGAGAAGAAGATAACTAACTACCTTCAAGGACAAGTGCCACTTTCACATATGTTACATAATTTGAAGCTGTTTCCCCTGCCAAGCCTAATACTTTACAATTATATTAAGTTTTTGTGTCCAACTATACTATATTGTTAAAGTAGCCTAAAACTGACTTTACGCCCATCCAGTGTAAATTGCAAAAAACATAGGCCCATCTTATTTTAGGCTGTAAATAAGTCTTTCTCAGCTTCAAGGCAGCGCTGCCATGGTAACCTTATTAAAGTGGCAACAAGTGACAAGATGGAAGAAATGTGTGGGATGGTAATGTCTCCTCAGGGAAGGAACAATATTAGAAAAGCAATATTTGTAGCCTATTTGGATCATAATTGAACAAATGTACATTGTGCTTTGATATAATTTATAAATAAAATGTGCATTGGCTGTTTTGTCAAAGCTTAATGTGTAAGTAATGTGGCAAATGATAAAAAAAATATTGGTTGGCACAAAATTTTAATCATGATTGTTTCAGAAATGAAAATAAACTTGTAGAGAAAGGTCTGACCCAATATAGTAATGCTTTATGACACTTGTGTTATAAAGCCTATGTAGATCAGAATTACATTTTTGTAACTGAATGAAGTAATCATTTACATTTTCATGATAAATTTTAAATTTGATCAAGTGCCCTACTGTATGCTATTTAAACCTGAAGAATATGTGTGCTACATTTTGCATAGGGAGTTTCATAATTATTATCATTGGATATATGTTTTATGCTATGTTCTCACAAGAGACTCTCTTTGCTATAGTGGCTCAGTTATTTACCAAAATGGCTGAAATCCTGAGAAAGCGTGACTTGCAGCCTAATGCAGAGCTCTTACCTCACAGTCGTGTGAGCGAGTGTGGTAGTAGCCCACTGTAGACAGAACAGCAGAGAGGCAGGCAGGGGCTGGGGATGCCTCTCTAGCTCCGCCCAGTGCTCATTATGTATGCAGTAACCAGGGAGACTAGGGCAGCCCGTCCTCACGACCCGCTTCAAATGCTCTCGGAGTGCAGGACTCGTAGTAAAAAGCCAGAGCAGCAGCAGAGAGCGGAGCTGGGAGCTGAGGGCTGTTTCTTCTGTAATGCCTTTACAGCGAGGACGTGCCTTAAAACAGAAGAGATTAGTTCTTTGCTAAAACTATCCAGATGTGGGGAGTGCCTCTACCCAAGTATCACAGCCGCGCTTTGGATGCGAGGTGGAGACATAGAAGATTCCTTTGCTGGACGCTTACAATTAGGAAAAAAGTACTTCTAAGACTATAGAAGAAGTGGGACCTTCAAGAGTCCAGAATGGTTCAAAACGTGGTTCTGGTGTTTCTCCGCAGGCGGCTGAGCCAGAGACCAAATGTGGAGGAGCTGGAGAGTCGGAACATCCTCAAACGTGAGTAATAACAGATTCTACCAACTCACATTTGACTGTTATTGCAACAGTAGATCTGTATAAAGTATGTGTATAAATTCTGTGACTTTGCCTTTCCTATGGTGGCTAATTTGGTGCATAATTCAAAAGCTGGAGTGCGCATGGGTGCACACTGTTCACTGCATTGTGGTGAACTATGGGACATTAAAACTGTATGAGATTGTTTTGAGACCTACATATTCTTAAAAACCACATGAATCCACACTCAACTAAACTGGACTTTAACACGTTAGTAGTTAGCAGTTATAGTCACAGTGGAAATGTAATGTTGTATCGTTGAATTTCTGATTCTCACACATTGTTCTTGTGTGCTTTCAGAGAGGAACGACCAAACAGAACAAGAGGAGAGACGGGAAATTAAACAGAGACTAAATAGAAAGGTAAGACCATCCTACTATGATCTTTAGAAATAACTGTTGTATATTTGATAAAAATGTGACAAATCATATGGTGAATGTTTACACTAATTTATTTTATTTATTTTTTTTGCAGTTAAACCAGCGGCCAACAGTTGACGAACTGCGAGACAGAAAGATTTTAATCCGTTTTAGTGACTATGTGGAAGTGGCCAAAGCTCAGGACTACGACCGGAGAGCAGACAAGCCCTGGACCCGGCTCTCAGCAGCTGATAAGGTCAGTTTCTACCCATTCTTACAGAACATGTATAAAGCTGTTAAGTAGGATCTACAGACCCAGTGTATAAGAAAAAAATATGAAGGATGATTGTAAGGCCTCAGGGAGAATTTGGATGATTGTAAGGTCTCAGGGAGAATTTGGACTTTTGACCCTAACTGTACTTTTATTTGCTAAATCCACAAATTGACCCACTTATCACCCATAAACTGGTTACCATCTTTACTTGACTGTGTTTTGTTTTGCACCATTCACTAATGCTCTGTACCTCTTTTCTGCAGGCGGCAATCAGAAAGGAACTGAATGAATTCAAAAGCACGGAGATGGAAGTGCACGCGTCCAGCAAACATCTAACCAGGTCAGTGGACTGAACAGTAGTGTTTATGTCTCCATTGGCATGTTTGCATGATCTATTCTTGGCTACAGTGAGGTATTTTTAGCTCCCCCTTCTAGTCTGAGAGCAGCGTGTAGCTAAAGATAGATGGGAGTGGCGCTAGTGAGGAGGATGGGGGAGGTAGGTGTCCTTAGGAGATCTCCTTCAGCTGAACAAAGAAAAATGATCAAATGCTAGCGTCCTTGGCCAAGCCTGAGCGGGAGGCAAGAGGTCCACAATGACATGGAACAATGATCAAGAGCACAGTTCTATTAATAGAACAACCCCCGCAAATCAGAGGTTGTAACTGTGTGCTGTGAATGGTATGCTGTATTTACAGTGAACTAACATAATATATTTGTATTTTTCTGTTGCAGGTTCCACCGACCATGAATGCAGGGCTTTCTTCTGTGAAGAAATGCTGGTCTTAGAGGTTGTCTGAGGCTATGGAAAGCTGCTCAGAGCTGTCAGTTCAAAGAGCCTGGAGCCTCCTCGTCTTCAGTGTCTTTAGCATTCCTCTAGTGCCCTTAGCTGCTGTACCATAAGGAGGCGGGGTCTGAGGAAGTGGAGGAGGGTTTGTGGCAGAGTGTCCTGGAGACCACTTAAAGCTGCCACTCAATGGACTGAAGGAGCCTCTGCCTCTGTGGCGGAGGGATACAGTGTTGTCAGTGTTGTTCATTTTGTACTATTTCATGGACTCCTTTGACGAGGCGGCGTGATCCGTGTAGTCGACGAAGTTGTGCATGTGACCAGCTTCACTTTTCTTACCTGAATAATGTGTCACTGGGACTGTGAAAACTGTGCAGTCTGAAGGGGACAGGGTTTGATATGAACTGTACATACAGTATGTCAATGAATGGGACAAAGTCAATGTCCTCACTGAAAAGAGAATACCTTTGTAAGCACCACTTGTCTTCAAAATACAAGATCTTTTGTAAGAATTGTGTCTCTTTCTTAAAACTCTTAATTAAAATGCAAACATAGTAAATACTATTACAGATTAAATTTATTAGCTGTTTTATAACATATAAATAACATTTGCATAAATATATGAACAAACTGTATTTAAGTCACAGAACAGGCCAGTAGCAGTCCTCACTTTTACTTACAGCAACATGTATTTGTTCTATTATCAAGGTAACACATTAGTCAGAAACCAGAGCAACCAAAATATGTAATAAAATCTGAACATTAAAACATGAAAGATTGTGTGAATACTTCGAAAAATACCAGATAATTATTTTCAAATAAAAACTGCACAGCTGAGGCAGACCATCAGTTGTGCCATTGTGGGGACATGGCCTTGGTAAAGCATGGAGATGTGTAGCGCTCAAAGGGATTTCTAACTTTAAAACCTGGTTGCATCAGGAAAAAAGAGGGCGTGTAGAGCTCTCTTGACGCTCTGTATCTCTCCCTCATGCTATAAACAGGAAATAGAAAACTGTGGATAGGCTCAGAAAATCACAAAAGGTAATGTAATTGTTAACTGGATATAACACAATAATAATGTATTACAAAAACAAATATATGTAAGTAGAACCAGTACTGATCAGTACAGTAGGATCTTTAAATTGTTCAACTGCAAAACTATATTTAGCATAATAAGTACTTTTACACCATTGATCTCATACTCTGAGCAACATGAGGTGTACTGGGAATCGTTTAATAATAGTAATCTGTTTACTAGGAAATAGTCAATTATTGCTACTAAACTTTTACATAGAGCCCTGTATAAAAGATGCTTACCATTTCAGTGAGCAGTCTGTCCTGAGCTGACCTCATGTCTTTTCTTATGAGACACATCTGAAAACACACAGCAGAATCCAGGCATCCAATTGAACAAAGAGCTCAGACATAATATTAAACCTTTAGATAAGAATCATGTGGTGTGGCTAATAACAAGAGCCGCAAGATGAATCAAAGTCGAAATCGTAATTTGAAGAGACGCAATTAGGAAATCAAAAAGGCTATAATTTTTAATTACTATAATTTCGTCCACAAGCAAAAATTGCATTCTGCATAAAAACCCATACCTTTGTTCTTAAATGTCACAGTATTAGCCTTGTCAAATGCTATTTAAGTATTTATGTTTGTTTAAAATGTGAACAGACTCTTACTATTAAAACATTAATTGCAAATCTAATTGTAATGCTAGAAAATTAAAGATTTTTTTTAAATTAATATTTTTCAGCCTTAAAGAGGAAACGTCACATCAGAGGTGCTGATGTCGTTTGATATTTATAAAAACTCAAATTTAGAGTGCAAGTCTCAAGAGCTAAATATGAGACTATTATTACCATGTAGGCAACACGTTTATAAGAGTCTGTAAGTGTGAAGCGCACAGACCTGGGATGTGAAAACTCGCTCCTCATTCTCCAGGCTGTGACACATGTTGTTCTGCAGCGTTTTTCTCAGAACATCGTTTCTGAAAAGAAGAAATGAAAAGCAAGATCACAATGCAAGCCCTAAGTGGAAATGCATTCTTTGCACAAGGTTAGAAAGAACAGATCAAGTGGAGTGCAAGTCATACAACGCACATATTATAGGGATACAAAACACAAAGAAAATCTGAGGGAAAAGTTGTGTATACTTCTTCATTTCATTTCAAAATGGGCTATTGTATTAGTAAAAGCCAAACAACAACAATCAATCAGATTTGGAAGAATTTTAGTATGTCAAAACAAAAAAATCTACAGCAGTTCCTGCATTGAGAAGTACACAATGTAATTGTTTACAGGTCTGTCACAATAATGCATTTTGTAGTATAATATTGCTACAGAAAAATGTCAAGATTGAAACTCTTGAAACAGCCCAATTAAACACTTAAGTAGTTAGTTCTAGTATCTATAATGTCATAAAATGTTATTATTCAAACAACTGTACGACAAATGTACACAGTATACAATGTATACAGACCTAATCCTACAACAAATGCGCTACTGGTGCAAAGACAAAGCTGCATGTGATTAATGAGTCTGAAAAATATATTTTTTATACTTGTACTATTGTACCATTACTTATTGTTTAAGACAATGTAGTAATTATCAAGCCAGGCCTAATTGTTCAGCCCTAATACAGAAATCCACTAGATTAAAATAATTTTTTATCACTTTTTTGGACTTTTACACAACAGACAGAAGCATGTGTGCAATTGAACAACATGCATAACATAAGCAGCAGATAAAAAAGACAAATGTAAAGACACAATCAGTGATAGAGGGAGCTGACAGTACAATACTGAACAGATGGACAGACTTGTGACTCAGTGTCCATGAGTCAGAGCTCAAATCAAGAGGGAAAAGCTTTACAGTCCTTGGACACTTATGGTCTTGGTAGTTTGGGTTATATTTGATTTTTTATAGATATTCTTACTAAATTTTATACAAGTGTTCAATGGGTAATGTATATTTATTATTTCTTGATTAGACATTTGCTTAAGCATTTTATCAAACCATTATTCACCAAGTAGCATCAAATATAAAATCTGACTGATTAATGCAAAACTTTGTATTTCTTCTTTATTATAGGTATGAGGGTTTTTGCATCACAGTAAATCCAGCTCAAGGCAAATTCTTATCAAAAGAGAGTAAATGTTACAGTTATAGAGTAGTGTTGTTACATCCTCGTCTCCATGAAGACATCATTGTTTGGTCTAGTATATTCCACAGTGACAGAATAGTATTAAACTTATATATCTTGCATTTATTCAATTACCAATGTTTTATTGCTAAAATAGCTAGAATAACTTTGATTCTCACTCTGAGTGGACTCGCCTCTTCACAGATCTGACTTGAAACTTGAGCTACTGCATAGCAGTTTCACCAGTTTGTCCTCATGAATATAGATTGGTGATGTGGGGCATATATTTTATGTGCTATAGACTGAAATACTTCATGATCTGTGAGTGATAACACTCGTACAACTACAAAACTAAATATCCTGTTTATTTTCTTGTCGTAAGAGTAAGCATGAGCCAGATCCTTCCCCCAAAACAGCAGCTACCATCGGCTGCTAAACTCTTTTGATGAGGACCCTGATCGAGAAGTACATTTTCCAGGAAATTGTTTGAATCGACATTTTACAATAGTTCTATTCATGCTTCAACACGAGTGTCTGAATTCACTGCCAGTGTGACACTGTGCTCCGGCAGCCTGAACCACATCCAAGTTTACCTTCTTTTCTCTTGTTTCTGTAACGAGCGGAAGGTCACGGTTTGCTTGTTCCAGTGCATCTGAAAATGGAGATCATGGTCAAATGCACAGTTTTCCAAAGATGATATGAACAAATGACAATAAACAAAGAGAAGGCTGTTACTTTAGCTTTAACTGTATTACAGCTTGACCTGATCTGACTTCAGGTGTCTCACAATAGTATTTTATTAGCCTTTGGCAGACAAACACGTCCATTCAAAAGCATGTTACTATTCACTGTTAATTAAGAAAAAGAAAAAAGGCAGATTCAATTTATTGTGAATCCTAAATTTTGGGAATTTTTTTGTTTTTTTTTAACAACACAT
>JACN01013404.1:0-19427 GCA_000787155.1 Scartelaos histophorus | reverse complement strand
AATAATAATAATAATAATAATTTAAGATACTAAAAGGATCTCAGGAAAAATATGTGTTAAATATAATACATCGGGCCTTGGATTAGAATAGCTGTCAAAAAGGCCCCAACCATAGGCTATTTATAGTTTCTCAGTTGCTGTTCATTGTGATGCCTTGTCAGAACTCCTGGGGCTTGTGAATTGTGTCCAGCCTGTTTCTGTGGCCACTGCTCCTCACAGCCCCTGGGTCCTGCCAAGAGGAGCAGAGCTGGACCCACCACATGGTCCTTTCTGAGCTGTCACCCTGCCACATCTGACAGCGGCTCACACAGCATCACACGCACCCAGGGACCATACACTGGTTCAGTTGAGACAGACAGGACCAGTATGTGTTTCAGGGGTAATTTGGGGAATTCTACACTTAAAAACATGACAAACCTGCTTGATACCTGGTTTAGGATAAGATAAGTGATTATGAACAGAGCAAATTTTTGGTAGGACTACATGTGTGCTATTTCTGCTCATATTAATAATGTTTTATTCAGTATTCAAAACACTTCCTGGAGCAACCGTTAACATTTTCAGGTCCTGAGAGACACACCATCACAAGATAACACTTTTGCTTGTTCTTTGAGCTTTACAGAAGGCCTATACTTTATTACTACGACAACAAACAAAACAGGTAACCATTTTAACACTACTGGCAGTCATAATATGCTTTCGTAATGTGTCATTATGAAAGCATACCCAACTGACACATCCCAGGTTTAATGGATGTGAATAATAGATCCCATCTCAATTTAACCCTGGGCCAAGTCTAGTCATATTTCCAGAAGGAACCCAATCATTTTAATCAGCTCATTGTGGTTAATGGTTCATTCAACATGAACAATTGCACGCGGAAGAAGACACATGTCCCATATCATAGCCCGAGGCAGAACCAGTAACAGATATGAATGGCTCTCATATTGAACCAGACTCACAATTAACCAGAGCTGCACTTTCTCATTGTTTTAGGCACTTTTGTAGATTAAGTTGAAGTGATAAGCTAATGCACCTCTGGGCTTTTTGTTATTCTCTAACAAATCATTTCCATTTGCTGCTCATGTTTTATTGTATGTTATTTCACACTTTATGAAACCTAGTGGTAAAGTTGCAGTATTGGACCTGAAATTGTCAACCTTGGTGTTTTTAGTTCAAATCTCACTTCTGACAACTTGGTGAATGTATTTTACTCACTCCCTCGCCAATCTTTTTCTACAAAATAATATAAGTATAACTGTTGTATCTGTGATTATTAGGTTTTTTTGCTGTGTGAAAAGCCTAAGCCTAAGCACAATGTTACAGAGCATATTGTCTTATTCTGTGTGGATGTTGCAATGCGCTGAGGACAATCCACAATGAGAATCAATGGCAGCAGTCATAATGAAGTAGGCCGGTGCTTTTGGGCTGAGCTGCCGGTGTTCACAATAATCCATAATGTGCTCAGTGCTATGCTAACAGGCCTGTTCCATCCATCAGTCAGTGAGCGGTTAGCTCAGGACGTGCTAGTGTGATTGATGTGTTTATGTTGGGAGCCTGTAGTGTGACAGATGAGGAGCTGTGTGTGTGCGGCGGAGTCACTCTCTGCACACGCTGCGGACTGCGACCTGCTGAATGAGCTGTTTACACACATTCAGCGAGGTTTCTATTTGTTCACATTCAAATTATTTTTCATGATACATTTGTATTTGTGTCTCAAAATGTGTCTTAGAGTTTGAAAAAAAATATTATACACAAGGGTCCTTTAACAGAAAAGTTCAAGGTTAAAGTAAACAACAAAAAAACGTGACAAAGAAGGTAATGTCATTTCTTTCTCCATTTTTTTTCAGAGCTTTAGTTCACTTTATTTCACCCACAAAGTTGCAAATAACAATCTGGTATACTGTTGTAACAATTTAACAAAATATTGTTGATATTGTATGAACTGGACTTAAATAACGTCACCTTCCTAAAATAATCGCTTTTTTATGGCAACAAAATGCCATAATTTCAATTATGAGGAGAGTTTTTTGTGTTTGTGAAGGTGTCGATAAGGATTTAGACTGGCTTTTTATGAAGGCCTCTGTTGTGTGTTATCAGCTGGCCAACTATAATAACTACGTATTTTACTGCTTTTGTACAAGACTGGAGTCATGCCCAACAGTATTTCTATGTAGATGTAATGAAACTCTTAATAATTTATGTTGGTTTTTTTGTGTGTTATCAGCTGGCCAACTATAATTCTATGTATTTTACAGCTTTAATACAAGACTGGAGTCATGGCCACAGTATTTCTGTGTAGATGTAATGAACCTCTTAATAATTTATGTTGATTTACAAAAAAATTAAATAAAAAATAAAATTAAAAGAATTGTAAGCCTCATTTTAGGATCTTCAGTGATTTTTTTTTAAAATTCACACACAGTTTGTACATTATGTTAAGTTGTAAAACATCCACCACAATTGTAAGAAATGTCCTTAGAAATACAAGTGAACAAGGATTATAATGCAGCTTTGTTCACTCCAAAACCAGACTCCTCTGTGGCATGAAATTCTAATCACACAAGCATCACAGGACAGAGAGAGGGACCAGTGTGACTACTGCCCTTTATGGTAATGTGTCCAAAGTGTGGGCCCTGAGCCAGACCCTCTCACATCATCTAAAATCACACCAACATGTTTTCAGAATTATCAAATTCCTAGCTTGTGATTCAGTGACTGCAGGATGTAAAGTTTCAGGAAAATGTCAATTGAGATTTCTCCATCTTATCAAATTATCCTCAAGTGGAGCTTAACTGGACATTCAGAATAATTAATCTAATATCACATGATGTCAAATGTATTCTGAGTAGCCTATAACATAGAATTTCTCAGTCTCAGTAAAGTAAAATGCTGTAAAACTTAAAATTTCACAGTATTTTTGTTTGAAAAGAGTGATTGTTCAATAAAAAACAGAAAAAAAATTACTTCAGAGTGTCTAAATATTAAGCTGCATACAGTGAACTGTTTCTGCAACTGTTTCTACTCCTTGGTCATCATCAGAGCATTTGCCTTAATATAATACCTTCTTTGCAAATAGAGTTGGGTTTAATTTGGTTTAATTCAGGAAATGGTCATTGAAGTATGGATCTGAATGTTGCTTACCTTCACAAACTAATTGTGTTCCATGTTTTATATCTGTGGGTTCATAAACAGCGGTAGCTCTCTGCAGAAACATTAGCTCTCCCACAATTCCAGGTTTTTGTCAATTCACCTGAATAGCTTATGTTACAAGGGAGACATCAATCTGGCCAGCTTTTATCGGTGGGTAAACAAAGAAAACATTAGAGGAAGTTCTCATTAGGGCCCATATAAAAGGAGGTATCCTCCTGAGATGCATTAGGCTTAAACACAGAGGCAGGAAAAGTGAAAGTGTCATATCTTATACTTCTATAATTAGGCTGCACTGGGGTCAGAAAGAGCAGTGTGACTTGACTTTAAATTCCAAAAACATTACCTAAACATTATGGGTGTATTTATTGTAAAATTGTGGGAAACGATGGCTCAGGATATTAGAATATTATATATTATAACAAGACTGACATTATAAAATGCTTTGGTACAGTATTTATTGTCATATTCATATCAATGACATTTTGAGCAGCCTGAAAAGCCTAAAAGTGCAAAATTCAAGTAACAACTAAACATTAGGGATGTAACGATATCCAAATCTCTTGGTACGATATTTTCTCCATATGTATCTCATGGTACAATATTTTATCCAATATCCGATAGACTGGGGTGGTGGTTTGTCTGTATAAGAAGGGGGACCGGAGGGTGTGTTCCAGCTATAGGGGAATCACACTCCTCAGCCTCCCCGGGAAAATCTATGCCAGGGTAAAGGAGAAAAGCGTGAGATTGACAGGCGGATCGGTGCAGCGTCGGCAGTGATGGTACACTGCCGCCGTATTGGACCATTGTGGTGAAGAAGAAGCTGAGCCGAAAGGCAAAGTTCAGTCTATGTTCCTACTCTCATCTGTGCTTCTTCCACAGGGTGCCTGGATGCTCCCTTAGAGACAGCGTGAGGAGCTCAGTCACACGGGAGGAGCTCGGAGTGGAGCTGCTGCTCCTTCACGTTGAGGAGTCAGCTGAGGTGGCTCGGGCATCTGGTCCCGGTGCCTCCCTCGGGAGGTGTTCTGGGCATGTCCAACCGGGAGGAGGCCCCAGGGAAGACCCAGGACACACTGGAGGGACTACGTCTCCCGGCTGGCCTGGGAACGCCTCAGGGTTCCCCCGGAGGAGCTGGAGGAAGTGGCCAGGGTGAAGGAAGTCTGGGAGCCCTGCTTAGACTGCTGCCCCCGCGACCCGGCCCTGGATAAGTGGAAGAAGATGGATGGATGTTCATTTATTGTTCATGCAAATGGAAGTTGGTAACTCAAGCCTGCCCTCATTGTTAGCTTAAGGTAAGCATCAAAGTGGTATGTTCTTAAAATCAACTGTTGGACAAGATTTATGATGAGCCATATAATCTGACATAAATCCATTCCTAATCTGTAGATTATTAAACAAATATTGGAACTGTTTAATCTCGCAAAGAGATCAGGAGTGTGTGGAAAGCCTGCAGTCATTTTATAACATTATAGTATGAATAAATGTAAAATCTTCCCCACTGGAGAGTCTGATGTATAATACTGTACATCTTTCTTACCATTGTTCAATTCATTGAGTG
Organism: Scartelaos histophorus; assembly: GCA_000787155.1. Classification (NCBI taxonomy): domain Eukaryota; kingdom Metazoa; phylum Chordata; class Actinopteri; order Gobiiformes; family Gobiidae; genus Scartelaos; species Scartelaos histophorus. The sequence continues at coordinate 14,719 of JACN01013404.1, read as the reverse complement.
TACACTAAGTGCAAACCAGTTGTGTTCCTAATTAACATATTGAAATGGAATATTCTAGACATGCACTACAAACTGAGCCAAGCATAAACTAGTCCTCTCCTGCGCACACTGTACCTCCTCTGCACCTCCTCTGCCCCCAGTCTTTGTCCAGTCTATCCCATTCTATCCCCAGTGCAGGAGGCTTGCTTTCAGTTCATGCTGCATCCCAACTCCACTTCTCCTCTGCGTCTTCTGATACTCTACATCTCCTCGGCCTTATCTTCGGTCACCAACAGTGTCCCCTGTTGTATTTAATCGGCCCATGTCTATCATTCTAATGCCTTCTGCCAGGGGCTGAGCACCAACAATTTTTTTTTTGATAAAGATTTCTAATGCTTCTCTTTGTTTTTGTCCAACTCTTCCAGGTTAAAACAAACATCTGTGATTGGACCTCCACCAAATCTAAGGGATTCCATGTGCTCCTGCATGTATATTCCACTTAAACCAGAATGTTAATCGAATATCTATAGCTGGAGGATGGGGCTGCATTGTGTGCTGTATTTTGATGCAGAAATAGAAGGAAAATATAACAGTCAAAAATTGAACATTCAGCCTTTTGCTCTATCCAATTTGTTTTTTGTGGGGTTCGTGTTTTGTAGGAAGACACACTTGTTTTGATTTATTTTTAATAGTTGCCTTAGAGAGATGTGCGCACAACTACAAAGTTTCATTATGCAAAGACATACGTGACGGCTTTCAAATGTAGCATTTATTCTCTTGCTTTCTCATTATGCTGGTCCCAGAATGTGGCTTTGAAAATGTAGTTTTAAGTCACTCTTGCATTTGTGGAGCTTTTTCAAAAACAGGTCAATTTATTTGTCAACCAAAGCATCACCTCTGAAACAATTTACACACAGCAGCATGTGAACAAATGGAGAAATTCTTCCTTTGAGCACTGCTGCTCATCAGACAAGATTATTACTGTAGAAGCCTATTTAAGGAACAGTGAAGTGCTCTGAGCATGATATAAGATAAAACTGCAGAAACACACTGGACCCGTCCATGGAAATCCTACATGTTTTTGCTTGCATGTTTGTTCTTCTAAATGCCTGGACATGCTGCTCACTCTCCAGCTCTTTGGATACATCTTCATGCACCTCTCACTGTGAAAATCCATGCATGGCTTTGGTGAATTGTTAACCTTAAACTGAAGTGTGATGTGAGTCCTTAAGAGGATCCAGTCAGTTTTCACAGAATGCTCGGTTTTAGAAATGGGAATGTTTAAAGAAATAAACTAAACTGATACAGTGATGATAGTAGTGATATTTCAGAGAGCACGCCTCTGGACTACACTATGCGTGCATGCTGATGAAGGGCATATTGAGCAGGCATTGAGCAAATTTAGTATTCAACAGAAGGTTCAGGCACTGCAAAACTGCCACGTCAGCCAGCAGGGAGCAGATTCATACGTTTTCACTGCATTGTATTCTGCATGCCTGTCATCTATTGTGTGTTTAAAGATGTTCAATAGTTACAGAGAAAATCAATACTCTTGCCTTTGTTAACAGCAGTGTTATGGGATCTTTCCACTCGCATGTGTAAAACTCAGGTGGTGCATGACCGTGCGCTAAAGTAACGATGATACGGAGCCCTCAGGGTGATGCAGACAGACCTAGGGGGTACGCAACATGCAAGGGGAGTGGTGGGAAAAAGTAAATTGCCTTCTTTATTTAAAGACATATTTGAAAATCCAGTACTAGTCTTTATGTTTTAAATTAAATTAGCATGCTTTAATATAACCAAATATTCTGGATATTTGATATTACATGATGTGTGCTGTGCTTGCTGACATTTTCTTTAAGTGTGTCTTTGTAAAATGGACACGACTGGTTATTAAAAGTGGCCGAGGGAAGCAGGAGACTAAAGAATATTTGGGAAACGCTGCTCTAAAGCTTTTTAAATCTAGAATTAATGTTTCTTTTGTTCAGGAGAGTTTGTTTACTTACTTTACATGTTTTGGCTACTTCTTGCAGCCTTCCCCCGGAGCGTCATGTTATGGTGTAGTGAGGAATCAAAGGAATCCCTAGTTCTAGTTTTTTCTTATAATGTTGAAATGAGAGGAGTAAATAATGATGTAGGTGAATGGTTTTTTTTGGGGGGTTTTTTTGCTTGTTGTGCCACCTGTTTATGGCACGAGATTAATTGAGTAGAGAATTAGAAGAATTAGAACTATTCAATTATTGACCACAATTGACCACACAATAAAGATAAAGCATGTGCAGAAAACAATCCTCTCTGTCTCCTTTAATGAGTTCGTTTGCTCATCCTTGGTGCAAAACTGGTCATTTTTTTTATTAAAGGCAAAACTTACATTCACCACAAGGGGGCGGGGATGTAATAATCTCAGAAAATTAAAATTAGAATTTGAATGGTAAAGTAAAAGGTTGGGAAAATATTAGGATCTTGAAGGAACTGAAGAGAGACTTGTATATTTAAAAACACATTTGTCTCTTTTCAATGAACAGTAAATGGTAGAAAACCAGGGATCTCCAACCTGTAGCCTGGAGTCACCAGAGGCTCTTTACCCCCTTCTTGCCAAAGAATTATCTTCTATCTTAATTAAAATTTGAATGATTAAATGCCTATTAGCATGGAAAATAAAAAATGTTCATGCTCAACTTTGTGCACTAATAAATGGATACTGGTTCATGTTCTATATCCATAACTGAGACTAACAAGCTTAGACACAACAGTTTCTGTTTTCTTGTGACCTGGAGCTCGCTGGCATTTTTGTTTTCTAAAGTCCAGTCCAAAGCCAGAAGTGGCGCGCCTCCTCCTGTTTTTATACATTTTAATAATATAAATGTCCACTCCAACTACTTTGTTTTTGTTTTCGATTTAAATACTGCACTATTTTACTTGGGCTAATGCATCTTGTTTTATTTAGGTTGATTTTTTGAAGCCCCAATGTTGCGCGTTAATTGTGTAGGCTAATGTTTTTATTGTTATCATTATGGACAAATCAAACTAAGGAGACAGTAAATGCACCTTAACCTAAACCATAAGCTTTACCTGTCATGCTCACGCTCACGCACACGCACAGCGCGCTTTGGGCGCGGAAAGAGTTAACGCACTTGCTCTGGAGCGACTGCGCCGCGCAGAGCGTGTGGATCTACGACAGCATCGCCACAGAAAAGCAGTCACAGGCAGAGAGTGATTCAGAGCGGGCAGTGAATGAAGAACTACAGACAGCGAAGTGTGGACAGAGGAGTGGGAATGTCGGAGCTTTGTGGGCTCTGCGGAGCCACGCATCTCTGAACAGTGGCGTGAACAGAGAGCAGCGCCAGCTGGTCTTTGATTCTTATATTGACTCGTGGATATCCTGTGTTTTGACAGGTTGACACGGGGTGTGTTGAGCATGGATAACTCAAATGAAAACCCGAACAAAGCGACGGAGTACCTTCAGGAGCTCAACAAGATCATAGAGACACAGCAGGGAATGTTGGACAAGCAGCGGCTGCGAATCGATGAACTGGAGCTGCAGGTAGCGGAGCTGTGCACAGACAACGCGCGCCTCCAAGAGCAACACCAGCGGCACATGGCCACGTGCAGGCTTGCCCAGCAGGGCATGCACCCAGGGGTCCACCCAGGGGTCCACCCGGGAGCCCACACGAGCATCCACGCGAGTCTCGGGGCTGTCAGCGACACCACAATAAGGGACATGTAAGTTACAAAAGTTTGTCACTGTGTCTATGCCAGGCGGCGCGCGTTACTGGCAGATTTCGTGTACCATGTTTATGTGCCAGGGATTAGTAGAGCTCAGCGCGCACACGTCTCCCACTATTGCGTAATGTGCACTTAATTGACATGCGCAGCATCACACGCATAATTTTGTAAAGCGTTTTCGAACCCTCTGCCTGGGGTAGTGCGGTGAACACGTGTCTTACAACCACCACACTTTAGGACTATGTGCACACTAGTCACAGTGGGTGCTCAAAGCCAGTGGGGTCTGGGCACTTTACCCCATCGCCTCAAATCCGCCCTACACACCCAACTGCTGCTGGCAAGGATTGTGTTACTCAACTTAGCCCTGTAATGTTTTCAGGTCATGGAGGTGCTCTCTGGTCATAGTGTTTCATGATGTTTCATGCAGATCACTACTTACTAGTGAGTAAAGTTGTAGTTAGTAAACATGTAAACATAGTATAATGCTCTTAGTGAATAAATAAGTAACCTTACGTAATCGTATGTGTAGTTTATCAAACCAAATGAAATATTAAATTGCTTTCATGTTTGTTTTCGTTGTGTTTTCACTGAAACCACACAGACACAAACATGTTTTTCTATGTGCAGAACATTATTCTGCCTGTGATTATTTGTGCTGATGCAGTCATGTTGTTTTTAACCTATGACACCATTATCATATTTGCTCACTCATGCATGGCTATAAATAGTGGAGATGTTCTACTAATACCTTTGATTATCAGGCAGAGCATTTCACAAGTTATAGAATGTGCTTGGGTCAAGTCTGGTTGAATAAATGCTTCCTGATCTTGTCCTTCGAGTTATCATGGGGAGTGGGGTTGAGTCATATAAAAGGACATTTCCGTATGGTTCAGCTGTGTGTAGGGATTTGCAAGGAATCCTGTGTTAAAATGTGTCCACCTCATTTGACCCGTCATTCAGTGTTGCTTTAGGGGCAACTTGTACCACAGTGTGAACAGTAATTTACCTGAATAATATTTGGAAACCTGTATTGTTTTATAAAGCCCCCAGACATCACAGCAGCTCTGTGTCAGCACTTTGTTTGTGCTGACCACAACTGGCCTTGATTTGAGATCCTGCTTTGTCAAACATATAGTGTGGCATCTCTCAGCAAACACAGGTCAATTATGTCTCAGTGCTGTGGGATCGGGTCACTTGTGCTGTGCTTTAATAAGCTTTACTGTTTACTCATTAGACAGAGGTAGGTACACATTTTCCAACAGCATGACCATTAAGTGCAATCACTCCAAATACATAGACAGATACACAACTTTGGCTCTAGGAAATTGAATTGAATTTTGTATTTAATCCACTGACGACTGTGATAGTTAATAAAGACTAAAGACCGCATACCTTTACCTATGCATATGCTGTGATTTGGAAATATTACAGAACATTTGTGGTGTTGTATACATAGTTTGAGAATATAATGCTACTCAGGTATGCAAAGGTAAATGTGGGTTAAATCTGAATTAAAGAGTGAGCTAGAGATTATATGAAAATGGCATGGCACATCTGGATTTACTGCATTTGCTTTGGCTCTAGGAAATTGAATTGAATTTTGTATTTAATCCACTGACGACTGTGATAGTTAATAAAGACTAAAGACCGCATACCTTTACCTATGCATATGCTGTGATTTGGAAATATTACAGAATATTACAGAACACACTTCAACAGACTGTCATTTGAATACACCAGATGAGAAGAATACATCAACTTCCAAAAGGAGACCATATTTGCTTTGCTGGATTCTTTGAGTGGATATAGAATGGATCTTTTTCATTCTAAAGTGAACCATTTGGTGCTGCTCCACAGACATGCACAGATGCTCAGGTATTAACAAAGCAAAGACTGTAGACAAGCAGTGCAATCTGGAGTAAAATGTGTGCATATTTCCTTCATTCTAATCTATCCCTGAGAGCCATGGCAGCAGAGTGGGTCCTGCTTGTGCCAATAGGAAATGTAGTTCAATTCTTGATCCCTATGGGTGGTGTCTGCTATAGTAATTTGCTTTATTTCTGACTGCAAGAAACAAATGAAAAAGAAGAACTTGGATTCAGTCAGTTTTACAGTTGCTTTTTGTCTTGTGTTGTAATAAAAATATGACAAGCAGTGTCATAATGCCCGTCAATATTATATTATTAAATGTGCCTTCACAGAAATCCCTATAATTCTGTAAGCCACTCTCCCTTCAATAGCAGCGTTACTGCATGGTCTATTAGCCATTGCAGCTTTACCAGCCTTGTGCAGTCACTAAATGGAATTACAAGATAAACCACCACAGCAAATGCCTGATAAAACCAACTTCACAGCTGCAGCTGGACTTTAATTGGTAATTTCATTTAGTGGATCACATCAACAATATTCATTACAACATTCAAACATTCAGTTCCCTGCCATAGAACTTTGATTGAATATCACTATCTGTAGCTACAATTCTCTTAGCTTGTGATGTCATACCACATGAGTGTTGTTCTTGTATAAAACTGAATACTTGCTGCTGCACTAAGATATATTCCCAGCCAGTCACTACCAGTGAATTTGGTCTTAACTTTTTGTTTTGAAGTTTAATTCTCTCCAGTCCAGGAAACGTGGATGCAAGAGCATTTCTTTTCTTCCTGGCAGCTGTGTTGTTTATGCCCACTTCCTCTTCCTCACTTCACTGGCAGCCACTGCAGCGCTGTAGGCGTCGACCATTAATCACCTCTAAACATACGTTTTGATTTATAACACAGAAGCAGTCAGAACTTCACTGCTGCATGACAAAGATGCACCAGTCAAACATCCAAGCTGAAGGAATTCTATAGTTTCCTCCTACTTATTCAAAATAAATCATTAAGGATGATCAATCGAATCTGATCTGAGTCAATGGTTTTTGTCAATATTTAGTAATAATATGAGCAGTATACATAAAATCATTCTCTGGATATGACACATATTTACACACAGGCTCTTCCCATTGCTGCTCTGCACTAGTGGAAAATTACAGTCAACATCAAAACTAAACCATTAAACAACTGGAAAGCTCCGACTGGCAGTTACAATAATGAACGAATGGATTTTTAAACACTCTTCTAACATGGAACATTGTGAAGCATTTGAAGTCAAAGTCTTTTTGTGTACTATTATTTAAAGTGACAAACTGGAATTTGTGGAATTTTTAATGCAGTATTGAACTATGTGTATCAATGGTGAGAACTTATGTCAAGTGAAATGTCCACTATTTAACAATGTCTATTTAGCATTCTAAAAGCTGATGCATTTGTGAATCATACTACATAAGACTTTATAATCATATAAAACATCACAAGAGGAATGCAACCTGCTTCAGAAGTTTGTTTATTGACTAAACCTCTGTTGGTCTGGTGCAAAATGTAGCTGATGTCCGACACACACTGGCTAAGTTCAGATAGAGAGCTGCCTATTGATCTAATGCTGCTCTGACATATCAATACTCACATCTGAGAGCATGTTTATTCGTTCAGGCTCTGCAGCTGGTCCATGCCTGATGAACACCATAGGTTAAACCAGAACATTTCAATGTGCTGCAGTTTCATAATGTTAGTTTCTTGATGATGATGATACATATGAATTATACCACATGTAAATATTTCTTGGAGAGATTCTGGAGTTTAACACTCATACTAAGGCACTGCATACATTTTCTGGGCCTTCATGAAAAAAAACTAAACAAAATCTAAACCAAAATGAATGAGCATCAGTGTGGAGGCCACATGCCAATGGGAGCTGTGTTTGCCACGCCTCTCCTCTGAATACAGTCATTCTGCTCCCATTACTACCAGTGGCTCAGGCTAAAGGTGAGGGCTGTTTCTAAGATTAAAAGCTAAATCTAGAGCAGTGTTGGAGCCTCGCTCTGCTGATTACATAGAAGCTACAATATCTCATAACATAATGGCATGTGTGTCCACCTTTTTGCTTGTGGAGTAAAAAACACACGATTTACAGCAACAGCACTGGATAGAAAAAGCAAATACGCTGTGATATTCCTGAATGATGCAGAATCATTTGGTTTATGCAGACATTACATTAAAAACAAATCAAGTGATTTTTCAAAGCATACCTGAAGATAAGGTTTGATTTCCAGGTTTGATTTTCTGGTACAACAGTGGTGGACAGCTTGTGTGTTGACTTTGAAGCTTGTGTCTTTGCCACAGGGCATATTAGAGTGAATCATTGTGTCTTAGGTGTCCCTGTGTGGAGTCCCGTTGGCTATAGAGTAACAGAGCAAGCTGTCATGGACAGACAAAGCCAGGCCCTCTGGCCTATGTAAAAGGACCTAGGATCAGAGCTCATATCTAATGTGAAGGTCCTGCCTGTCTGTTCAGCTCAGGTTATTTTATATTCATCAAATGCTGTTGAATTATTCTTCAATCTGAGAAGTTATGTCTCTTGTGTCAGAAGTCAATATTAAAAATAATGGAATATCCAACATGCTTTTTGACAGTATCAGAAAGCCAGAGCACTGCAGTGATTCAGAGTAAGTATTAGATGAGTAATACATTTTAATTTTTACTTGATATCATGAATATTGTCTCATGAAAGTGAAATCATGACACTTTAAATGCGTTTGCCATCACTTCGTACAAGAGGTTAAAAGCTGTGATATTACTCTTGGGCTTAAGATATGTGATTCGGTGTGACTCATAATGCACGGTGGTTAAGCTGTTTGTGAGCTAATTATATACAACACTGACCTGCTCTTGGCCTGAGCTACATAATCTAATGGATACTGTATATGTGCTCAAACAAACATGCAGCAGGCTGCCCAGCGTGCTCAATACTCTAAAAGTCCAAGGGCTCTTCTATTGATTGGGAATCTGTTCTCCCTCCCTAGTTTGTGGATAATGCTTTTCCACAAACCCTCTGCTTTAAAATAGATCAAGACACAGTTAAATCTATTTTCCCCAAATTCTGTCGTCAGATGTAAAGTATTCAAAGGCGACTTTTGTTTTCTAAAGAAATCTAATTGGAGCCTTTACTGATCGAGATGCAAAATAAGACCCACCTGCATGAGAATGAGAGCTTCCGAGACCTGGGGTGTGCAGCTGCGATCTGACTGCACCTCACTGGGGACTGTTGTGCTCAGAAAGTGGGGGAATGTGAATGGCTTATCAACATCACAAATCCCAACACTGACAGGCGCCTCACAGATTTCGTCACTGTTACTCACTTCCTGTTTGTGCTCATGTTCCATTCAGTTCAAATATGAAGGTACCTGTAGTGTTAATGCACTCCAAATGAGCAATGTCATGTCCTCCTCCCTTAGGAAGCTGCCACAGGCACTGCCGTTAAACTGTACCCCTCCTTCCGGCTGTATGATTTGGCTCAGGGCTGCTTATCTCAATAGTAAATAAGTTATATAGAGACTGGAAATTGAAATGCCAGATTTTATGTTTATATCATAACAAAGCCCAATGCTGATTAGAACTGGACAGTTTGTGGGATGTATATACTAGACTATAATATAGTCTGTAACTTTTATAAATTCTAAGGGTGTTCCCTCATCATTAGTCTGCATCTTAGTGCTCACCATATTGAGGTTTTCTCCCACCACCTTCTCTGTGCTTGTCAAAAATATTCAGTCATATTGTCAGTTATTTTCAACATTAAGGACACCTACAATGAAAATCAGTTTGTTGCTACTGTGAAATGCCACTATGAAGAGGCAGGACTTCTCAGTTCATGGACTTGTATCTTGATCAAGCCATTTTAGATCAATATTAAAAATAAATACCCTGAGGTATGTTTTGTGACTTTAATGTGTCTTTAATGTGTGTCTTCTTAAAGTCACCAAACAACTCATAATTAAAAACATAACATAACATAGTAATTAAAAGACCAGAGCCACCAATAAAGGCAGATTACTTTCTCTCACTGTGACTCCAGCCACACTGACGCTGCCTTTAATCCAAAGGTCAGAGGCAACAAATCAAAGGAGCAGCTATGGCGCTGTCCAACGATTGGTGGATTGAAAATCACTTAACGTCTAGATTTCCAATTTCAGCCATTTCCCATTCTGCCATTTTCACTGGTGTTAATTAGCCTTTGATTAATGAGAGTCATTTAGATTCATGTAAGAGGACAAATTTCTACAGCTCTCTATGGGCAGTGTGTACACGCTCAGGCTTTTCTCAGATGAACTGCTTATCAGCAACACACTGCTGCTGCCGAGTCTCTTTTAAAATCACTACAATACAGCTTAGCCAGAGCCAACTGTCCTTTTATTGTAAGTGTGACTTATTGGACAAATCAATTGGGAAATGTCAGTGGTTAACATTTGATTTAGCACCTTATTACCGTCTTCAAGGATAAGCTGCATTGATCCTAAAATCAGGGATGCCTTAAGTGCATTTTGTGCATTATCTAAATATATTATAATATACTATATAATATACAAACTGTGCATAAATTAAAGTTTACTCAGGTCTCAGTTATATCTCCATATCTCTAATCTCTCTCATGATTATACCCACTATCATTGTTTATGCTGCACTATCATTGTTTATTGCTTGTGCTGCAGCTGGAAAATGTAATACTAATTTCTGAATATTTAATTTATTTTGGACACATGAGCCTTAACCACTTTCTTACTTAAGTCCATCACGTGGGGTTTTAGGTTGAACCACATTCATTCTAAGTAATATCAGTTTTAGTCCCTATCATAGATTTATTTAATCAGTGCTATAGACTGAAGGAGGAGATGCACCGGAAATGAAGAGCACTTTTATCCTCTGTGCTGTGATTCTGACGTCAGAGTCTCACAGATGTGGCTGTGCCCACAGTGAGTCTGTTTAATCCCGTCTCAGCTCTGGACAGGGGGGCGAGCCTGGGCTGTTGTTACTGGACTAAACTCTGAAAAACCGGAAGACTGCTCCACATTCAGTACAAAGTAGAGATTATGTCACAGATGTATTTATGTAATAGCACAAAGGGTATTATTCCTATTACATTGTGCAAATATTAAATAATAAAAGGGTAATAGTATGAATGTGTCTTTCTACTTTCTGTTTACAAAGGCACAACAAAAATACACTCTTTATTTTAGTTTCTATGACAACGGTAAGATTAAGGCTCATTATCATACCCTTAAATTCAAAAGCCAAAAGGATAGCCTTGCTGAATAGTGAATGATCATATGAAGAGCAGATAATTCCATCTTTGTTGCCTTCTGATTTAACTGAGAAAACATAAAAAAACTGCACTGTGGTGACTGGCTGTGAGCAGAGTGTGTGTGTTCAATTAAAACGGGGTGTTTGTACCGTAGGTAACTGGGCAGTAAAACTTATTGTATGTATTTAATGTGGATGCACTTCACACTGAGCAGAACAACCTTTTGAAATATAAATTCACCTTATTAATATAACAATGCCAATGTTTTAATTCATGGTTTTTGGTGAAGCCTGATTTTCAATTGTTTTGCATGTGCACTGTATGTCCTATGGCCTTTTTTAATATTTTCTACTCACTGCAAACCTATTTCTCTATGAAGACAATAAATCATCTACTTAATGATCAGTAATAACAAAGCAGTTCACTTTTTTGTTGCAAGTAGCTGACATAATGAACAATGGCCCAAGATGGACAATTTTGTGAAAGTGACTGGTAGATTTTTGACTGAAGACATCAATATCTTCCATGATTTTCACTGCAGCATCTGTTCAAATATTGAAAAGGTCCATGCAGTCGGGCAGTGCTGTGTACACTAAGATAAGAAATTGACCAGGTCCCCTGAATTTTGGGTCTGAATGTGCCAAAATCAAACATGTGGGAATATTACCATTTTATATGCAGCATTTTATTTGATATATTTTTTACAGTGTTTTAAATGAAGTGTTCAAATTACACATTATAGCATCCCACCACATTATTATTGAAAGCACTGATCTAAAATCCAAGTTTAAATTAAAATCTTTACCAAACCGAAAGGAAGAAATAGAAATAAGAGGGATAGGATTGGATAAAAACAGGTAATGTGCAACAGGGACCTCCTAAATTTAAAGAAATACAAATGCTTGTATTATTGCAAACATTACTGACACACTTTTTCTGTTGCTCTCCGCTTGATTAAACTACAGTGCTTTCTTTCTGCCACAACATTTGGCTTTTAATTGTGATAGTGGGCTGCTGCATTTACTCCTGGGAATCTGACCTTTCTTCACTTTTATCTAATCTTGAGTTAACACAGTATGGCTGCAGACTGGTCTAATCTGCTGGCTGAATACACCATAATGATCTGGTGTGGAGTGTGTGGCGGAGATGGCGCATACACCACAGAGGCTGCCCCCTGCCTGTGATTGATAATGCACCTCATTATTTGTGCCATTTCATTTGAGGCTTCCAGGGACTCTTCAACCTGGACATGCTCCAGGGTTGTCAAAAGTATTGAAAATCAAATAATGATAATGATAATGCTATAGTAGTATGGAAACTAGAAACTCATTTGAGCAAGTATCGAAACTAAAAATCACGTTAACAAGACAAAAATGAACCTTTCCTGAATAGCATTAGATCTTGAGCTCTATCAGAGCAAGTATAAGACCGCAAAGACTATTATGCTCCCATAAACCTCTATTGGATCCTACTGAGGCAGAGGGATTACACAGATATAAGACCACATGCTAATGTAAAAGTACTATTATTTAATGTTGAAAATGACATTCTATTGTTTAAATAAAAAGTGTTTTTTACTATTATCGTGGTATCTGAATTGGTATTGAATATCAAGTCTAGTCCTTAGAATATCAAGTAGTATTTACTAGTATACTAGTACTAGTACTAGTATACTAGTACTAGTACTAGTACTAGTTTGTCCACTGGAAATGCACTGGCCAGGAACTGTGCAGTTTGAGAAAGTCACAGATAACCGAATACATAGTCCATAAAAACCACATACATCAGTAATGAGAAGCATATTTCTGTGATTTATGTTCCTGCTCCCTGCCGTTTTATGACTTTGGTGGAAGTTTCTTCAAATGTTGCATGTCTCAGTCAACTATGTGTTCCATTTATTTATTATTTATAGATGACCACCAAATGTAAAAGATTATTTGTATGAAAGAGATGGGTAAAAGCAAACGGTGTGGACTCTTGAGTGTGTTACAAAGTTTGCCTTGAGTGTGGGTTGGTCCCTGGGCTGGTTAAATCTATATGGCATTGTTTGAAAAAACCTGCCAAAGTGAATAAATCCTCTATGTGAATGATTCACTGTAGCAACCTCTGAGGAAGGGAACAGAGGAGAGGACGATAGCAGTAAACCTCTGACAAGAAATCATGAGAATTTATCCACATCTGTCTTATTGTCAGTTGTGGATGATGTTCGGAGACATGCTTCCTGTGTTTGTTTTCTCAAGTGAAATGTTTGCTCGATCAAGCTGACAGAATATTTCATTTTTGTACTGCTGGGCCCCTTTGACATTGTGTTTTGGGTCATTGTCCATCTGTACATTTGTCTCAAAGGTTCTATATTACACTTGTGAGCTTTAAGTCATGTTATAATGTTGTTACCTCCTCTGTCTGCATCTGCAAAGCACAACATTCTCAGTTTCATCTTGTGATGTCACAAAATGGTAATTTTCAAGTAAACAGCTACTTTTTTACCTTTTGTTCAGTAGAAAAAGGATTGATTCCAGGGCTGAAATCATCCAAATGATTCTAATGAAAGTGAATGGAGGTTAAAAATGCAGTGGAGCACTTCCTGTATTACCACATGACATCACAAGGTGGAAGAGAGTCTTTTCTGTTTGAGAGAAGAACTCATCCAGAATGTAGAGGGTGTGTGTGTTAAACATGCTTGAATGAAATAAAACACAACTCCACGTACGTTTGTGATGAGGAAACAACATTATAGCACAGATCAGAGAATAGCGTGTTATGGGCCCTTTAATGTACTATTATGTACTATGGGCCCTTTAATGTACTATTATGTACTATGGGCCCTTTAACCTGTGTCATGGCGAGTCAGTCCCTCCTAGTTTCTGTTCAAATGGAAGTTGGTCTGTGAAAAGATGCATAACTATAACAACCCACTTATTTGTAGTAGATGTTTCTCAAATGCAGAAAACATCTCTTAAATATTCTTACTTACATAACTAACTAATATAGGTTATAATTTTACCTCGAGTTTTGTGCTTTGCTCAAAGGCAGCAAGTTCACACCATTTCCCAGGCACTTTGGTATTATGGACGTTGATATTTTCTTTTTTTTACTCCTAAACCTGCCTTAGTTTTGACATGAACATATAAACCAACATGTGTTTCTTTGATTGTTGAATCTATCTGTCATTTTGCCCATTTGAACTTTGCACTGGACATATAGAGTAGGTCTTGTAACATGAAGAATTATTATCTCTAAGCCAGTCATGCCCATGTTTTGGAAAATGTGAGCTATACCAATCTTTACCCATTTCGGTAAATCATTTAACAGAGGTCTGTCTGTCTCATGCTGGGCCTGGTCTTTCATTAAACAAGACCACAGGTTATTGTGGTAATTTACCCCGATGTCTTTCCTTTAGTATAAATAGCTGCAGTGAGTTTCCAGTGAGATTAGAGTGTACCTACACCATAAATCAGAGCGCTTATTTAATGTCTCATCAGCTCATACATAGTAATTTAGCCGCATCCTTTCAGCATCGCAAGTGAGCAGTGCATTGTAAACACACAAAACGCTCCTAGATAGCAAATCCGCTGTAATGGAGGTCACTCACCCTCTGTGTCCAGGGATCCGTGTCCATCAGTAACTCTGGCAATCTCAATAAGCTGACTGCTAATAGTCTGGGCTCAAGGAACACTCATTATCGTCCTTTTATTGGATGAGCCGATATTTAGGACTTTAGCTAGAAAAGTGACAAGGGAGAAATCATGTATTTGGCAGTGTGCAGGTTGGTCACTCCGTCTGCATTCAAATTGTGCTTTGTTAGCCCCCGACACTCTGTTGTGCACATTCTAGTGGCATG
>JACN01153006.1:0-15973 GCA_000787155.1 Scartelaos histophorus | reverse complement strand
ATAAATAATAAATAAATAAATAACATTTATTCAATTTAGAGTAACTCTTAAGAAGTTTATAAATTAGCAGTTTAAACATCACATCACATTTTAACACTTTAAGTGCAAAAAACATGCAGAATAACTCATGATTTGGTTGGATGGAGATCAGGTATGTGGTGAGTTATGATGAAATTTGAACCTTTTTAACTGAAGAAAATGCAGTTGGACAGATGTCATGTCATTGACCTCTATATGTCTAAGGTAAAATGTGCAGTAGTTTCCATGGTGACACGGTGCACAAATTACCAAACACAAAAAATACTTAATGGATTTAAGCCACACATTTTCAGGAGGCTGTGATTGGTACAAACGGTCATGGTCATGTCAGTTGTGAAGTTACTAACTGTATGAACTCTTTTACTGGGGGTGGAGCATGGCCATGGAGGGTTTTATAAATAGAATAATAGAATATAGAATAATGTCTGAGTGAATAATTAAGTTTTCCCACTTTAAAAATTTGTATTTGCTCAGGATTTTATGGGGATGAAACAAGTTTGATTTTTTTTCTGTAGTGTTTTCAGAGTCTCAATGCAGAGCCTTTCTATGGGGAACATTCGGGGCTTGTTTGCCTGGCTCCAGCTTGTCACACAGTAATTTATATGGGAGAGAATGGTAGAAAAAGTCTCTGTAATCAAATAATTTAATGTGCTTAAAGTTCACTGAATCAAACTGAATATTGTTACTCACATTTTCATGCTTTTTAAATGATAATTGAGTGACCACTGCGCCACTTGCAGAGTTTGCTCATCTGCCATAAACTTGAATAATTATAACAAACATTTTTTTCATTATGAATTATGAAGTATTTTTCACGCTTTGTTCAGACTAATTAGATTGACTTATCGTAATGTGTTATGTTAATGTTAACAGACTGTTCTTGGAATGTCTTGGACTCGTTTGATTTTTTTCTTGAGACTTGCAAATGTTCCTGTTTACATACTGCTTTGAACTTGCATATAAATTAAGTAATTTTACTGCACAGTGGCGCAGGTCAGTGAGCCTCTGAGTACAGCGTAATCCCCTTTGCATAACCTGGAGAGATAAACACAATGACATGACATGACACCACCAAGGATTTACAATGTGAATCCAAGAATGATCATTATACAGAGTTTGTTGAGCACTTCCTGATTTAGTGCAACTCACTAAAACTCACTATCCTAATCTAAAAGTCTGTTTATCGACTTTTGGGGCCCTTGGCAAACAGGTTATAATATACAGGTGATATAATGGTCCCCTCCTTTTTCTATTTTATAATGTTTATAATGTTTCCTCATCACAAACATGCCTGGAGTTGTGTTTTGTTTCCTTCGCACATGTTTAACACACAAAACCTGCATATTTAGGCTGAATGTTAATGCAGGAAGCACTCCACTGTGTTTTTAAACTTCATACACCTTAACTAGAATCATTTAGATGATTTCAGTGTTGGAATTGCGCGTCATTACTGAACAAAAGGTAAAAGGCAGTTGTCAACTTGAAAACTACGGCTTCATGACTTGACAAAGTGGAACTGGTGGCAAGGTGGAAGGTGGAACATAGGGCCAGTTTTAGCTTTGGAGATGTAGACAGACTAATAAATCAGGATTGCTCAAACATCAGTGAAACTAAATACAAATCAGAGTATGTTTTGACGTAACATCATTATAGCATGTATATATTATAGCATAATATATAAAATAAAATGTAAAAAAAGTATAGTTTAGACTACAAGCAACTTTTTTTTAATTTCCAGCTGCTTTTACAGTGTGAGGATCCTGTAAAAGTGAAGGAGTTGGGCTTTATAATTTCAGCAGACGCTTCACTAGTTGAGTTTATTAGGTCCAGAGTGAAGTTGTGTTAATTCCATAAACACTTGTGTCAGCTTCTTTAATGAGGCTCTCAGAGGAGCAGAGGAGTGAGCGCTGCTCTCATCAGATCACTGCCTCAGGAGACAACACTTCAAAAGGCCAGTCAACAAACACACGGCACATCACTGAGCATGTGCGGTGACCATGGTAACAGCTGCACAGAGTCTGTGTATATGTGCATTGTACAGGTCATAACCGGGCCAGGGCCCTACATTAATTGAGTGACCTTTTTCTCAATACCTGTGTTCATATTTACAGAGCGGGTATTACTATATGAGCTATTCATTGCTAATACAACATATTCAGATTAGCATGCTACTTTAGAATGTTTTGGAAATCCTATATTATCTGTAGCTTTTGACACTCTTGACTCTCTCTCCTCCCTTTGCACTTCAGAGCACTATCACATTACAGCCAGTGTGCGCTTACAAAAACTACTGCACATTACATCAAGCTGTAGTGTATTGTTTTGAATAATGCTTTTGTATATTTTTGGAGAGATGTCCTGGGAGAATGAATGACACAGGCTTGTGGACTAAATAGACCTTTTTCACAATGGCCGCAATGTAGGTAAACATCACTTCTGCTTAATCCTTTTCTGTGGCAAAATATCTGTGGAAATGTCTTGTATATTTGCCACCAGCTTCATAAATTTGCCTACCACATCATCAAATCTTCATCCAACAAGGTCAAACAAGGACATATTCTGTCAACAAATAATTTATCTACAAGTATCAAGGTAAGAAAGATGAAAATTTAAAGGCTAACAATGACCAGCATTAGTAAACTACTCCTGAACAAAACATGGTAATGAATAAAACATTTGTGCAGTTTAAATTCTCGACATCTGTGAACATCTGCAGCCATTGAAAAGGATTAACCCGGATGTGACATTTACACTGCATTGTGACACTTTTGGCTGAAAAAGGTATTTTGGACAGAATCATACTGCTAACGATGAGGGGAATAAGGCCCAGATCACAAAATTACTTGTTTTTGCATAATACCCCCGACTTCTACAGTCTATAGGGGTTTGATTTTGTGTATTATTACCTCCACAGAGCAAATTTGTAACCAATAACTTGCCAAGGAGCATGTTGAATTTGGAAAAAGTTAAACCTACCTATATGTTTCCTCTTACTAATGAGCCACTTTACTAATATCGTTGTAAGTTCCTAATACAAAGCTTTGTTTAGAATTCACCCCCACAAACCGTCTCCATCAGAAGCAGTGAGCTGACAGTCAGGCTACGGGACGAGAAAAAAAAACTGCAAAGAAACTGACAAGCAGGTTGAGAGAAAGTGAGATTGCCACCTTCGATTGTGGGTGCAGATAAAGGCTCCGTCTTACTTGTGTCCCTGATGAGCTCCCGTAGAGGTGGCCAAGCACAATTACTGCACATCCACTTAACGACTGACACCTCCCTAAATGTGATAAATTACACCAGCGGGCTTGCAATAACACTCTAAACTTTTCTTTGATGAATTTGGGCCCTGTTTAGTTGCAAAAGTTTGTGAGTTAATGAGCGAAGTCCCAGGACCCAGCCTTTTAATTGGATAGCTTCATTGTGATAGTCTGTTTTGGCTTTTTTCAGAGAGGAGGAATCTATCTAGCTTAGTCTTCATTGAGCAGTGAAGGACACAGCACGTGGTAAGCAACATTCAAGGGCCCATATTATGCTGATCTATGTTATAATGTCATTAAGAACATACCTAGTATAGTGTGTTGTTTTATTCACACATTTAACACACAAATCCTGCATATTTAGGCTGTGTTCTTCTCTCAAACCTGAAACACTCTGTTCCACCTTGTGATGTCATATGTGGTGATACAGGAAGTGCTCCGCTGTGTTCATAAACTCCATACACCTTCACTGGGATCATTTGGATGATTTCAAACCTGGAAGTGCCAATCTCTAACTAAAAGACTAAAGCTAAAAAGGAGCTGTTAAATGTTAAAACAGCCACTTCATGACATCACAAAGTGGAACAGAGCAAGTTGAGCTTTGGAAAATGACTTAACATGACTTAAAGCTCACAAAAGTAAATTTTGTGTATTTGAATATTTATGCCCTTAAAAGCGCTATATCAGATGCCTTATACTGCCTTACAAATATGAAAAACAGAACAAGTTGATTTTATACAGTTTGCAGTGCTCCAAAGTTATTCCCCACTTATCTTATGCAGTCTAAGCATCCTATTTATTCACCACAATGAGCTTATTTTAATGGTTTCTTTTTATGGTTTTCAGAGGCAGAAGCAGAGTTTACTCTGGCAGTAAAGTTAGCATCAACTAGCATGCTAACTGCACACTTTCTGATTACCAGACAATAAAACACATTATATTTAAATGTAGACAAAATACAGTTGTCTTGTTTTTACCTCCACAACTGGTTATACAACATATGTGTACTTGAGCCAAACATATTTTGCTAGAACAAGTGGAAAAAGTCAGTCATTTTATTTCCTGTTAAGTATAAAGGTTATTTTGAATGGTGCTTGTTCATCTAGATTGTTTCATGTTGGTTCCTGTAATTTGAGTATTTTTTTGTTATGATCTAATATTCTTCTATATTTTTTATTATCTCTGTGCTGGTTATTTGTACGTTTATGATTTTGCTTATTGCTGCTGAAAATTCATTGTATTTCATTGTACTTGTTAATTGCTTATCTTCTACAGGAAAATGCCACCATATCTTCACACTAGTGTTGAGGAGCTTGGTTTGTTGTGTGGTGACAGTGTGTTGCCAGCTGCACTGTTTGTGATCAGACATGGAGCCAGAGAACTGTCTTTGGCCACAGACACAGGCTTGGAACAGCACAGAGGAGACTGTCGCTCTGTTAAAACTGAGCAATACTCCACCACAAATCATAGTTTTTGTGGCAAAGCAACTAGAGCAACATTTTATAATATGTCCAGAACCTGCAGAGGGACAGCAAGGCTGCTTCAATAATGTGACATTTGGGAAAATATGAAATCAGACATTACTGAGATAACTTTAAATATATGCATTATATTTCTCTCTTAAAAGACCCTATACCGCACATAACATGTTATTTTATTTTGGTTTTAACTCAAGACCAAAAAATATAATCTAATCTGACGATCACACAGATATGCTTTATAAAATATGTTTTTCCAAAGTGTTTATGTATTTACCTCTGTAGGAGTTAGTTACTTCTGGGCAGCTGCAATGGGGTTAACAGAAACATGGCTGCCATTTATTAATGCATCAGTCAATAATTCACACGTCACAATCACACAGACAGACAGGGTGGATGAGCTTTATTGCTGAAGGACACAAAACCAAGCTGGCCTGGCTAGAGTTTGATTCAAAGTGCCAACCTGTTGGTTACGAGCCACAATCGCCCCACACATTTTTGGAGCAGTACAGCATTAGTGCTAAAGTGCATTGGAATAAGTGATATTGTGGTTGCTTGGCAACAGTGTATAGAGTGGTGATAGCCGGGGTAATGCTATCTGGCGTCCTCTTCAGTGATTTAATCAGCTCGCCCGACCGGCCATAAATCATCATCAGGCTGAGTTCCATAGGCCTAAAGGGAGAGTAGGTCCACGGCACCGAGAGACAAGAAAACAGTGCTCTAACACTTAACCTTTTCCACACTTAACATGGATGTTTATTTTGTTTAGACTGCAGTAGCTGAGAATACTAAACAACCCAGGAGCCAAATCAAATCTAGTTTTCAACTTTGGGACTAAGAATAACTTGTATGTAGACCCACTATATGAGCAATTTGAACAGTAATAAGAAATATACAAATTACAATGTGTGTAGCTATAACAAGGTCTTTACTTCTTCACTGCTTGGAGCTCCGTAAAGTTTTGCAGTTGTTCTGATAAAATATTGATAACAGTTTCACCAACATCCCCCAACTCTTGGCAGAGCGCTGGCTTTTTTCCAGCTATTATTGATTGCTTTTATTGCTTCTCTGTGTACAGTGATTGGACAAAATTGGTGGATTGGGCCCAGAGTGAAGTGAAATCCCATGGCTGGCAGTTGAAGTAGTGCCCTCTAAGACTTCTTAAAGCCCAGGACAGATGGTTGGATGTTTTGCAGACTTATCGCGAGGCCCAGCTGTGGAGCCAGACGCCAGCATTGGTCTCTCTGTGTCTGCCTGACCAAAAGCAGAGCACAGAGGTTCAAAATGAGATTTAACATCGATCATTTCCTCGATGTGAATGGGCCCCAGTGTCAGAGGCTGGCAAGGGCAATCCCTCAACATGGCGCTCGTCTGACCCGGATCAACACCAAATCTGTCTAATGGTCGTGGAGGAGAGGGAAAGGATGAGTTAAGGTGAACATATGTGATACATTTTTGGGTCAAAATAATATAATATAATTTTAGTACAAGGAAAATGTGTTGAAGAACAAAAAGTAACAATCTATAAAAAGATAAACCTATAAATATTAAGATATTCTGATCTTCCTCCTCAAAATTTGAATGATAATAATAATGCCAATGTGGCCGACTTTCTTCTTCATATCTGCTCCTTTCTAATCATGTAAATGCCTTCTATTACATTTACATTATGTAAGGGTAATCATTGTACTACTGTGTATTTTTATGATACTTTTTTTTAATGAAAAATTAAATGCCTACCCATACGTACACAGTACACAATAAAATAGATTTTTCATGTCCGAGTCACTTAGAACAAAAAAACAACATCATTTCTAAACATGTTTATAAAATAACATATAGAGGCACCTAAGGACTTATAAAATGTAACTTGTCAAGTCTGAGCCATTGGTCCACAAATCTGAGTCCAAGTCCTCTAGAGTCAAAGTAAATGCCCTTAGTCTCAGGTCATTGGTGATCGTGTCCCAAGTCTGAGTCCAGAACACTGACTGTGGTCACTATTCATTCAGTCCATGGGCAACCTAACCCCTCCAAACTAATCTTGGACAGTAAGATGGATTCTTGTGATATTTGTAAGTTCACAAACTTGGAGACTACTCGCTGAACAGTTAATTGGGTGGGCAGACTGATCACAGAGCAGCACTGAGGTTTGTGTGGAAGCCAAAGTGGCCAAAAGAGGCAAACTAAAATTGCAACAGACATACTTCAGCCTATTTTAGTGTCAATACACAATGTTTTGTTTGTGACCACAAGCTCAACTTATCTCAACGGGATGTATCAAAATACAGATTTTTAGTCAGTCACCTCAAGGTTTTGTGTTTTCTGATCACTTTCAGCAAGAGCTGTTCCAAATTGATATTGTAGAATGATGTGTAGAACTCCTTTACCCCAGTTTTGCCAGGCTGAAATGTTCTGCATCCACTTGTCCAAGCTAAACAAGCATTACTCAATAATTGCTTTTAGCTAATTTTACGTGTAAACCTTAACAGAAATGTACGCTTTGAGAACAGCATATAGTTATGCTATATACTCTACACTATAGCATATATATAAAACACATACACAGCTTTCTCCCTCTGGTATCTTGACCATTTCGCCTCTTACCTCAAACTTCTCCGATGACCCTTCTGCGATACCCATCAATCCTTAACTGTTGAGGGACACACTCATTTCACAGGTCAATTAATTTTAATCAGAGTGTGTCAATTTAATCTGGGTTCAAACCGCTCGACGGACACTGTGTGAAAATCTCATTAACCTTCCCATTTCCAATCTGCTCACTTCATCAGCGGGCCAGAGAGTGCACACATTGCTCAACGATCAACGCTTTTCTGTATGTAAACAAGTCTTAAATCTGCAAAATGTCACCCAGAATCAAAGATGTCCCCAAAGGGAATGCCAAGCTTTCTATCATGGCATCGGAAACTTTTTTTAGCAGCTGTCCTACATATGTGACAAGGAAATTACTATAAATAAGGTTTGACAAATACAATCCAAATATGACCAAAAGGGAAAGAAAAATGCATACATCATTTGTTAATGTAATAATAAAATAACACTTTGGCACAAATTTTAATAACTCAACTTTAATTAGCTTTCATAATGAACAAGTATTAAGTATGATTCAGGCTTAGTAGATACTTTTTGGAGCTTTCTACCATGTTATAACATTGTTCCATCAAAAACATGTCTGAAGAGATTTTATATTTCATCCATGCATATATGAGTATTTTAGCTCAGCCCACAAGTAATTTTCCATAAATATACAAAGCATGAGACAAATCATTACACTATAATTTCACAAACCTGATGTGATGTGCAGTAGTTTTGTTTGCAAATGCAAATGCATTTGCAATGTGATTGTGCTCTGAGGGGGTGAAACTTATAAACATGATAATATGCTGTTTTTGGCCAGTATAGTATTTTCAAAACAATAAAAGGCAACATGGTGATCGAAATATGTTATGTGTTAACTTCTTAATTACTGTATGTAGTTACTAATGCCACCACTGCACATACCCAGATATTTTTATATAAACAAACAGTTTCTACACAAAAAATGAGTACACAAGCAGTGTTCTGTGATGACATAATCGTTAAATAATCTTTGTGTCACTGTATTTATTCATTTATTATATTAGCCCAATTTATTGTTAATAACTACATTCAACAAGAAGAGCAGAATTACAAAGCCTAAGGACTGTACACTGTACACTGTACACATAGCATGGGGAAAATGTAGACCAATAGCCAAAACTAAAGTGAACTTCAGAAGTCATGGTGCTACTTATCACTAATGCCCTATTGGGACAGCACTGTCATTGTTTATAACTAACCACAGAGCTGCGAGTGTGTGTTAATGTGGCTTTATTTTAATTAAACTAGACAGATGTTCCTCGTATTAATAGATAGATGAGTGGACTGTGACGTCTGCATAAGCCACGAGTGTAATGTCACACAGGTTATACATCTGTGTTAAAAAACACCTACAATAACTTTACTTACAAATCCAAAGAATTTATGGCGCCATAACACCACAACAAACTCATGTTTAAGCACCTGCACATGAGCAACCACCTCACGTCAGAAATCACATCCATTTCATTCTTGTGTGGAATATTTTCTTCTTAAGTGCCGACGTCCCATCAAGTGTCCAAAAGTCCACTCACAGTTCTGTGTTTGATATTAAACACTCCAGGCTCTGTGCCCAAAGCTTTCCCATGATGACATCCAGCTGCTGTTATATATGTGAACTATCTGGTGGTTTAGCGCAGGTCTACCGAGCGTGTATCAGCCTAATGACAAAACAGCAGAGTTTACTTTCTTTATTAAACCCATACACACACCATGCGCTCACTTAAGTTTTGACAAATCACAGAAAGTGCCTTGTTTTGGTCAGACACTAAACATACGCATGTTTTATCCATATGCAAATTTAGTAAATAAGGGCCATTATTTTTCTCAACCTTGCCAACGCCTTTGGGTCAGTGCCTCATAAGTTACTTTTGACATCCTTTTCTTCCATGTACCTAAGAGTATTACAAGGCTTGTAAAGGCCTACTTTCAGGATATTCAGTTTTGTTATGACACAAGACAGCTCTACAGCCTGGGAAATTTTGGAACTTGGAATTATGACTGCAGCCAGTCTGTCCTCTGGCATTTACCACGGCAATGGAGCTGATCATATGGGTATCAACCTGATAGGTGGGAAGAGAGCAGGTCAAATGTGGCCCTCAACTGCCCCTAGGATGAACATTAACAACCACAAAACCAGGCCCCAAATGGACAAGCTGCAAAGTAAAATCAGTTGGACAGACATGAAAATCTAACATTAAGTCACAATTGAGACATTAAGTATCAACAAGGAGCCAATTCCTTCTATCCATGAGAAACCAATAAAAAGTGTTGGATGTTGGTACAATGCCTCCCTCAGTGGTGCTGAGCATATCAAGCAACTCAAGCAAAGCAGTCAGAATCAAAAAACAAATCAACAACACTTTGGTCCCAAATAAACTGAAGCTGTGGCGTTTCCACTTTGATTTGCTGTTTCACCTCATGTGGTCAGTGACCATCTACGAGGTCACTTCATCTCATCTTCATGTCCGCTGACTGGCAAGGTTGGCGAAAGCCCAAATAATAGTGGCTTGGGCTGCTAAGGTGTATAAGCAGTGTAGGGACCGACGTTGATGGTCCTCTTTCTTTGCCAATCTCAAATTTGACAGAAAAGTACAGGTGTGCAAAGGCATAACTGGAGATGAGTCGAATGGACACTCAACATCATTTCTACATGGTGCCTTAAGAATTGAGAAAAAATGGTTGCCAAAAACAGCTGTTGCAACAATCCAGTGCTGCGATACCTGGCCTCAGCAGTACAACAGAAAAGAACAGTTACAAATTCACCTCACTTAACAGACATCCACAGCTCCAACACCCAATAGCCTAATAAGAGAAGATGAAAAACAGTTGAGAGCTCCTCCTTCAATAACAGATACAACAGATGCTTTGCTGTAACAAACTTGAACCCAGACCTGGTGATTCATTACTGAAACCATAGTCCTTTGGAGAGAAGCTATCCATGAAGTCTGAGTGGAAGAAGCTGCGTTATTCCCAACTACCAGTGGAGACAAAGGAGAGGAGATGGTTCGTGCTGGTGCATCTTGTGGATGTTGGCTGCAGGGGCTTTGTAGCCAACTCCACCAGAAGATTCTTGAAAGAAGTGGGCATCAGAGGGTCGGCACAAGGACGATGATGATGTGTTGCAAATAGCAACATCACTGAGTGGTCCAAGATGAAATCCTCCATTTTCTTATGTTGCATGTTTCTGATAAGCCCATTGCAGCTGTCCATAGCAGATTTACCTGGGACTGAAACACCAAGACCTTTCTAAAACCACTGTTGTGAGTTTGATGTGTTACAAAACTCAATCATATCAGGGACCTATTTAGAAAGACTTGATTGCTGTACTTGACTTGGCAATGGCTTGTTGTGATCACATCTCTCTTGTTGTTAATAATAGCTCCTCTGCTGCGTTTTGAACAGACTTATGCTGCTCGGCTCTGCATGATCCA
This sequence comes from Scartelaos histophorus, assembly GCA_000787155.1. Taxonomy (NCBI): domain Eukaryota; kingdom Metazoa; phylum Chordata; class Actinopteri; order Gobiiformes; family Gobiidae; genus Scartelaos; species Scartelaos histophorus. Next base: position 5,131 of record JACN01153006.1, on the reverse strand, counting down.
ATCACACTTCTACAATCTACAGTGAAGAAGTGATGAGGGCACATTATTAAACAGACAAATGGATCCTAGAATCATTGTCATCATTGTGCAGTGCAGAAATTTAAATAGATCAGATAACAGAATTTATTTATTTATTTTTATTTTTTTCACTTTTGGTGATGAGACATTAAACAGATGCAGGGTTATTTTCTATCTCACAAAGACCTACAACTTTCATATCTTCACTATAAAGAGCTACTCTTTTTATTTAGTGCTTAAATCTTTTGACTTTCCTTTTTTACTTTGTATTACAAAAAGCTGAAGTCATATCATGGTTTAGCATTTGTCCCCAGTGTGTGACAGTGGGATTTACATATAAGGGTGCTTTCACACTGGCAGCAGTTGGCGCACACCAAACGCTCCATTTGAACTCAAAGCTCTTCGTTTAGTTTGTTTTTGTTGGTGTGAAAGTATCAGTCACACGTGGATCCACATTAAATGCCGCATCAAATGCCAAACTCTTGTGTGTTGCCTCTGGTGGACCAAACCACAGATAGTAGGTCTAAACGCGTCTAAACAAACTATTCAAAATACTTCATAGGAGGGGATACATGTCTCTTCTACCTGAAATGCCTTTGGCAACTCTAGTGCAATAACAGATTGTTCTCCAGATGCAGTCGACACATTTTCGAATTGTTTTTTTTGACAATGGCCAATACAGAGAAAATATGAAGATCAGAGCAAGGAGCAATGTGCGAACGTGCTGTTCCATAGTGAGTCAGAACTGAAGATGCATACCTATGGCAATAGGCAATAGCCTATTGAATTGATTCACCTTATAAAATTCTCTGCATTTAGCTTAGTGTGAGAAATGCCACAGTTGTACTAGATCTAAACCAGACTCCCAAACCAGCAGGAGGAGCTCTGGTTCAGGCTGGCCTCAGATGAGCTGGAGCTGGGAGCGGTGTTGGGTGCCTCAGCCTGAGAAGCGCTTTCCCCGAGAAGAACCAAATTTGATTTGTGCTTCTGTCTGGATGCTTTGCACCACCTCAGAACCAGCTGCAGTCCTCGAGCATGGAGGACAGGAGCAACCACCCGGACCTATAGTCTACATTCATGCTTTCCCCACATGGAACCACTTGGACCCAGTCCATTGTGCACTGGTCTTAAAAAGACCAAGGACCAGACGCCGAATCCTGTCCTGAGGGGCTGCACGCTACAGTGAGTGCTACTGAAACCACTGTTAGCTGCTCCTGTTACCCGAACTCAGAGATTCTTCTCAGGGCTAATGTATGATGAGTTCTGTACAAAGTTAATCATGCTGCTGTTTAAGTTCATGATGATATCTTGAGATGAGCATGGCCCGCAGTATTAATGGGAATAGCGGTACTGCTGTTCCCCCTGAAACATAGACACTGGGGAACAGAGGTACGGGGAACAACAGAACCTTTTGAAAATGGAGTGAACAGTGTTTCTGGGGTAACCACAGTGTCGGGGAACATCTGGCTGACCCTAAAATTGATGCTTATTTCTACCAGAAGATAAGTATTAATGGCCACTTTTGGTTTGTTTGCTGGTGTAAACACAGACTGCACAGGAGTCTATGCTACATAATAACAATTGTATCGCCTGGGTTAGCTGCTCCTGTTACCCGAACTCAGAGATTCTTCTCAGGGCTAATGTATGATGAGTTCTGTACAAAGTTAATCATGCTGCTGTTTAAGTTCATGATGATATCTTGAGATGAGCATGGCCCGCAGTATTAATGGGAATAGCGGTACTGCTGTTCCCCCTGAAACATAGACACTGGGGAACAGAGGTACGGGGAACAACAGAACCTTTTGAAAATGGAGTGAACAGTGTTTCTGGGGTAACCACAGTGTCGGGGAACATCTGGCTGACCCTAAAATTGATGCTTATTTCTACCAGAAGATAAGTATTAATGGCCACTTTTGGTTTGTTTGCTGGTGTAAACACAGACTGCACAGGAGTCTATGCTACATAATAACAATTGTATCGCCTGGTGTGAACCAAATAATTGAACTAGCAGTGTGAAAGCTCCCTAAATTTCTCATTTTGCTGTATTCTTGTCTTTGCCCTGCTTTGATCTGAGCACTTCCCCCTCATGTTTGCAGCATCAGGTTTGACCGCTCGGCTCTGGCCTCTGTGTTCATGTGCTTTTACTGACTCTGTCTCACACATCACTGGGGCTGCACTGACAATGGAGGAGCAGCACGGTTCTGAGGGACACTCACCAAAGGGTTTGTCTGTATGGCAAAATGTTGCCTATTTTTTCTTGTGAATATTCTACATGACGATAATCTAAAGCATAATGTAGGCCATATATACAAAATGGTATCACTTGGTCAAATGTGAACGCCTGCAAGGAGATGGGACAGAGTTTGATACCAAACTTTGTAAAGTATTGCAAAAGCTCCTGGTCTTGGCTGGCCAGTTAAAACCAGTTGTTGTTCTTGTCATTATTCAGGCAACCTAAGCCACACTTTAAGTCCCAGTTCAAACCTGACTGAGATGCGTTTTTCTGATTTACTCCTTGATTTAGTTGTTTTTATTAACCAAATTTGCATGGAGCTTGTTGTAGAGTGTTTTACATAAATCTGCATCAACAACAAAAACACTCACAGGCATCCCCAGCCATTTAAAACCATTAGTGTAATGCTAGAAAAGTAAAAAGGCTCAAGCTATTCTGGATATTAGCAGGACCATTATAAAGTAAGTATCCTTTCTGGTCTCTGTATGCAGACAGACTAATGACATTTGGTTGGTCTTACAGAATGGATGCTGCTTGTCCGGTGATGATGATGAAGGGGACAATTCTCCTGTGGTTCAGTTCTGGACTAGTACAGACTTTTTCCTTTCGACAATTCATTTTGTACAAACCTTATCCCAGAACATGGAAGGATGCACAAGAAAGCTGCAAAAGGTATTGGATCAGCATGTTCATTTTCTAGCCACTGATTCAAAATTTTGAAATTTTGATTCAAACATTTTGAATCAGGAACCTGCAATTTAGGATATAGTGGAGAGCAATGTTTTTCTTTGTGCATAATGAGTGAGATTTGACATTTATTCAAACAGTGAAGTGTAGACCACAGAGAGGAGGAGCAGTCTTAGTTAAAAAGTTTACACCAAACCCTTGAAAAATGGTTTTATGTGAGTTAGGTGCATGAAAGATTCCATCACAGTTCACAGAACCAAGAGTCTCTTCACTGCAGACAAAACAGGGTGTTTGACACACAGGGGACGTAAAGTGCATGTGGCCATCACATGAAGCTTATGCCAGCCAGGGATGAAGAATACTATTTTTGGCAACGGAAAATCAGAGGTTTTGCACTACAGCAACTCATCCACCTAAGAGTCCATCAACAATCCCTCACAGAATATTGCCAAGTAATGCAGGATCTGGCAGGCCAGAGAGCTCCAAAGCAAACAGGTCGATGTGCCAGAGCCAGCTGAAACTTGCCTAATGTCATGAGACATTATATCATGAAAATCCAAAATGTAATTAAATAATCTCTTCAACTTCTAGTAAAAACAGTGACGCAAAATTATAAATTATGGGTGTTGGAATTGTAATAATATAACAGACTAAGAGTAATGATTTTGCATAATACTAAAAGGCTATTATTGCAATTACATGTTGATTTTTTATTGCACAATGAAGCATTATAACATGCAAAAGTAATTGCCTGGAAACACCCTTCTGCTTTTCTTCAAATTTTGAAGTTCTTGTTGAACTGTTTATTGTCCTACAGTGAACATAAGGCAGATCTTGTTATAACCATAGCGGATGAACTGAACATGGTTGACATGAGCCGTTTCTACGCATGGATTGGACTCCGAAAACATGATTCTCAGTGGTACTGGGACAAAGGCAATGGGAACGTTCAGTTGGTTCAGGGAGACTTTAACCTACCAAGTGGCAACATGGAGTGTGGCCAGGCCTTGTACAGATCTTATATGTAAGTCTGTTTTTGGTCTATATACATTATTGGTCCCTCATCTGTTGGTTACCTTGTTGTCATTGTGCCATAGCATTTTATTTACTTTTAAAAGTTAAGTTTTAGTCATGCAATTATCAGCATTTATCTCTAGCGAATGCCTCCATAAACCATGTGTTTGATTCTATTTTGACAACTAAATATTCCACCTTTTTATATGAAAATATTATGTACTATATAGCAATAATATCCAGTTAGATTTTCTCATTTATTGTAAGAAGGCTCCCAAAAATCAACCTTAAGACTTCATAGGGTTGCTATAATTTCTAATGCAGCTTCATTGTTTTCTGTCTTTCCTCCATAGACCTCTTGATGATGACTGTGGAAACTTAGACTTCTTCTACTGCACAGACACACAACTTCTTTCTTCACAGGACATATTTGTTCCTAAAGCTAAAACATGGGAAGGGGCAAAGCAATACTGCGTGGAACATAATTATGAATTCACTGCTGTTACAAGTGATAATGATCTGCACTGGTCATCTTCACCATTCTATGTTGCCAGAAACTTTCCAGTTTGGACTGGACTGTACCACTATGGTGAGTTCTTTTTGTAGAAGATAAGATTCTGAACAATGTTATAACCAAATCAATTTGAAGATTCTGATTCAACCTTAATCTGATATTCTGATGGTTTCTGGTCCAGATAACTGTGGCAGTGTGTGGTCCCAGAATAAGTCTCGGTCATACCAGAACTGTTCTGAGGCCTTCCCCTATCTGTGCTTCGATACCAACCTGCTGTTGATCCAAGAGCGTCTCACTTGGGAACAGTCCTACGACCGCTGCAAGTCTCAGGTCCCTCACACCACCTTCGGCTCTTACCGGCTCCTTGAGGGGGACACATCTCACCTACAGTCTATTCAGTCCACAGCCCGCAACGCCACCACAGACAAGGCAAGTCTAATACATGTCCAGTGAAAGAGGACGTGCAGAAAGGTTCTGTTTCAAATAAAGGTAGAATGGAGACTAGTCACCCATTACTGAAAGGTATCTGTTGAGCACAACACACAATTTCAGTACCATGGACCCTTTTCTAGGGAACAGGGCCAAGGAGAGATTGCTAAAATACTTAAACATGCACAGATGACATCTAACAACTCTTTTGGCATGTTTTTAATGAGGAAACAACA
>KN497587.1:3404-16939 GCA_000787155.1 Scartelaos histophorus | reverse complement strand
TCTGTACTTTCTACTCCAATACATTTTAAATCTGGACTTAAAAGTGAAAAGTACTTCTCTTTATAGTTTGAGAGCTGCTGAAATGACATGTTCGTGTATCTAATTAAGAGTTTCTGTCACAACAAAAGCTACAAAAATAAAGAAATCTATTGAGATACTTAACATCAGCTAAATTCTTTACCTAAATTACTGCATTTCATCCTTTAATTGTTCTAAAAATGTTGGCAAAATACTTTACTTTACTCTTTAAGTAAATTTTTTGAACAGGTACTTAAGTAGATTTTTTTCATGTCATAGTTCTACTTTTACTTGAGTATCTTTTTTGCACCTGTATCTGTACTTTTACTTAAGTAACAAAATGCAGTACTTCATTCACCACTGTTGACCAGCAGGCAAGGTATATTTGAGGCATTAAAATGTACTGAGATACGCTTCTGGGAGGTTAACTTATCACACCGCTCACAGTATCAACAATGGCCGACTTAAGCTTATTAGAGGAGATTAGGGAGATTACCTTGGCTCATGTCTAGAGTGAGGAGATGAAAGAGCGTTGCTTTTTAACAACTCCACGAGGAACCGAAACAAAAGACACAGCGATAATGTCTATACTCCGGGGTCACTGAGTGTAAAAAAATCATGCTAATTTCTTTTTTATATATCTATCTGCATAAAAAGGTGCACTTTGTAACTTTTATGCCACCATGGAGATACACATTATGATATTAAACTTATCTATTTCTATGGAGACAAGCACTATGCCAGTTAACAGATTTGTGGGAGTGTTTAATTAAGTACAATGCATATTTTCAATTATTTAATTTTAAAAACAACTATAATTAATAATTATAATTAATAATTAAATAATAAGTAATCTTCCATGGAAAAGAAGAAAAGTTCCAAAATCAATATGCGTAAAAGAGGCTTATAGTAGACCTAAACAATATCTGAATATGGTCTAAACTAGTACTAAACCAGTTATACATCAGGGCTAAACCAGGATTAAACCAGGTTTAAAGTAAGATAAGAGCAGAGCTAATTCATTCACACTACACCAACACTGGTCTGTGGAGGTGTTAATGACTAAAACTGGTGTATTTATATTATGTTTGTACTGGTAGTAGCATTTAGTTTTAAAAAAAATAGTGACATATTGCAAAAAATGTTGTGTCCATCACCTGTTTCTATGGATATGTCATTGCTCTTCCTGGATTGTTCATTAAACAGTTTTTCTTTACATTTATCAAATTACAGATGGTTTAATCGCTGAAAAATACATTGAAAAACAGGCAACATGACTGTGAGCGGGATTGCCTCTCCACAGATCTGACCTTTAACTTGACCTTGTTTAGTCTTTAAGGATATAAAACGGTTTAATACTTTAAACTTACTGTGAAACATTCCAGTGAAAGCAATAACAACACAACATGAGTCCTAGTAGGTTATACGCATCACAGTATAATTCAATATTCTTTATAAAAACTAGGATTCTTGCAGGCAAATGTCAACCATGTGTTTTAACCAACAAAGTGGAGGCTTTTATGTTAAATATTATAGCTCGGGGTGTGTATAGTGTCTCTGTATATCCCCTAAAACTAGACCCCTGTTGAGTTGAGTGACAGGTGGATTCTGAGTCCCAGTTATCTGCTGCCGTTAGCTTTAGCCTCCCGGGCACCTCACCTTGTGTAATCCCTGGATGCCTCAAATCGTCTTGGATACACAAAGACTTCCTGTGTGCTAAATTAAGACAGCAGCCAGATTTAAAGGTGCATTGTGTAACTTTTTGGTTGGTCATCTGCTTGTTTCTGTGGATATGTCATTGCCTAAAATGTTCCACGGTGTGACTTTGAACTGCTACACCTTATATTTATTAAATTACAGGTGGTTTTATGTCTCAAAAATACACAGAGAAATAGACATTCTGACTGTGGGGTTGTCTCTCCACAGATCTGACCTATAAAGCAAGTTAAACCATCACATGAAGAGACTGAAGTTCACAATGTAACGTTCACAATGTAACGTTCACAATGTAACGTTCACAATGTAACGTTCACAATGTAACGTTCACAATGTAACGTTCACAATGTAACGTTCACAATGTAACGTTCACAATGTAACGTTTTTTCTTTGTTCCATGAAGATGCTTTTGATTTGCCTGGAATGTTTCAGGACACGGCCAAAAATATATCAGTCAAACTATAGGTCAAATCCCCAGAGATAAAACCCTATTGACATTAAGCTTTTCTTGGTATTTTTCTTAATAAAGTGAGTTATTCAATGAATGCAATACAGATACATTTAATGCAACACTGTGGGACATTCAAGGAAACGGCAGGACATCTCCATGGAAACAAGCAGGAGGCAAAACTCAGCATCAGAAAAGTTAAATAGCAAACTTTAAAGCACACTTAAAGTTACTTCTACTACTACTACAACTACTTCTAGGAATACAATTGTTAGTACTAAGCCTACTGCAACTACTACTGCTGCTACTACTACTACTACTACTACTACTACTACACTTCTAGGAATACAACTGTTAGTACTAAGCCTACTGCAACTACTACTACTGCTGCTACTTGTACTGCTACTCCTACTACTACTCCTACTACTACTACTACTACTACTACTACTCTGGGCCTTCAATTGCTACTACTAAGCCTACTGCTACTGCTATTGTTACTGTTACTGCTACTGCTACTCCCACTACTTCTACAACAAAAACCACTACTACTACTTCTAGGTCTACAACTGCGAGTACTAAGCCTACTAGTACTACTTCCACAGCCTGATACAAGCTGTACAAATGTCACACGGAGGGGCAAAAGTAGGTGACGGGCTTATAGTTAAATCCTGGAGCCCTATGAGGCTATAAGCAGGTGAAGGGGCAGCTGCTACTCAAGACTGTTAAACGCCAACACAACCAAGAAATATAGGACACTGATCAACCATATGCAGTACTGGGAAGTAACTGAGTACATGTGCAGAAAATACGTCTTCTTTGAGTAACTGTATTCTGGTATCGCTGCTTTTTAATTTGGTGGTACTCAATCAAAAGTACTACTACTACTACTACTACTACTCTGGGCCTTCAATTGCTACTACTAAGCCTACTGCTACTGCTATTGTTACTGTTACTGCTACTGCTACTCCCACTACTTCTACAACAAAAACCACTACTACTACTTCTAGGTCTACAACTGCGAGTACTAAGCCTACTAGTACTACTTCCACAGCCTGATACAAGCTGTACAAATGTCACACGGAGGGGCAAAAGTAGGTGACGGGCTTATAGTTAAATCCTGGAGCCCTATGAGGCTATAAGCAGGTGAAGGGGCAGCTGCTACTCAAGACTGTTAAACGCCAACACAACCAAGAAATATAGGACACTGATCAACCATATGCAGTACTGGGAAGTAACTGAGTACATGTGCAGAAAATACGTCTTCTTTGAGTAACTGTATTCTGGTATCGCTGCTTTTTAATTTGGTGGTACTCAATCAAAAGGAAATATTGCAGTACTTGACCTCACAATTTTGATTTCAACCTGCAATTTATGTAACAATAACCAAAATATTATAACAAAAAGTCAAAAGTTTCACAGTAATATCATGGGCAATGACAATATATCAAATTACAAGTCTCTCTGCTTAAATTAATAGTATAGAGCGACATTAATAATAGTTATAAGAACTTTCAAATCTTAATTCTTCGGATTATGACAGAACCAAAGTCTTGTCAAGGCGTTTAAAAGGAAAAAGTAGCAAGTAGTACAACAACTACTACTACTACTACTACTACTACTACTACTACTAGTACTACTACAACTACTTCTACAACAACAATAACCCCTACTACTACTACTACTACTACTACTACTACTACTACTACTACTACTACTACTACTACTACTACTACTACAACAACAATAACCCCTACAACTACTCGATCAAAATGAAATATTGCAGTACTTGACCTCACAATTTTGATTTCAATCTGCATTTTATTAACTAGGGATGTAACAATAACCAAAATATCATAACAAAAAGTCAAAAGTTTCACAATAATATCGTGGGCCATGACAATATATCAAATTACAAGTCTCTCTGCTTAAATTAATAGTTATAGCGCGGCATTAATAATTAATTCAAATCTTAATTCTTCGGATTATGACAGAACCAAAGTCTTATCAAGGCGTTTAAAAGGAAAAAGTAGCATATTAACAATTTTGTTAGCCTCCACAAAATATTGCAATAAATATCAAACCATGAGATGTATATCATAAAGATCTGGATATCGATTTGTTACAGAAAAAACTTAAAAAATCCAACTCTTGTGGTGCGTGCGTGTGTGATTTTTCCTTTTCTGCTTTCTTTTTTTTTGCACAATCCTATTTTTACACTATAATTTCATTGTAAAAATATTCAGAATACAGTACTCTAATTGGACCAATGCATAACAAAGTACATTTTAAAGCAGGTATTCAGTATTCTGTATTTTCAAAAATATCTTTCCCATCACTTGTCCATCAGTTTGGCCTGTTTCTAACATCAACATGGTGCAGGGAGGATGTTTGTGTACATGTGACACTTACATACGGCTTTAGGCATGTCTTGGGCTCTGGAAATGTTTCACAGCTCCAGGGCAGAGGTAAGAGCGAGCTGTGAAAAATGCCATTTACAAAAAAAGTGCTACAATAAATACCAAATTTGAAGAAATGGCATTTGAATGGTATTTCAGGGGTTAAAGAAAGACTAATTTTAGCGTGGGTGTAGAATACAGTTTAGACTATAGGGATTTGGTATCTTCTGTTTTTCTTTGCCAGACGTTTTAGGTAGGCCAGATAAACATGCTTTTGCCAAGATTTTTGTACCATTTTGTAATACAGCCCAAAGATAAAAACTCAAGAAGGAGAACGAACAAAAATATGAAAAATTAAAAAGAGATTCTGCACCATTTTGAAAAAGATAGACAAACTATATAATAAATGAAATGTTGTTTTTTCCTCGTTTCTTACAGATGAACTATATAAGGTTCCTGGTCGAGGTTCCAGCTCCTTTCTGTCTCCATGGAGATGCAGTATTAAATATATTTATCACAGTGGAGACAAGTAGGTGACAGTACCAGACAGTCTGCTCATAATAAGAATACAACACCTGCATTGAAAAAAGCAGGATACATATGTTTTCTCCAATAAAATCTGAAGGCAAGCAAGAAAAGCCAGAAAAGTTACATCAGGTTTTCATCACTTTTTGACTGTAGCACACTCCACGTTCATATCATCTAACCTCTAAATCTCCATGTTCAGAGCTCTAGCCTTGCAGAGCCTTGTCTGGTGCTAATAGAAAACAGAGATTAGCCTGGATGGAGGAGCGCAGTAGTTTGGGCTGCAGACAGAGTGTGACCCGGGTTACCACCGACGCACACGAACGCCACAGCCCCAGTCAAGGTCAAACAGGGAAATATATACAGTAGATTAGCCGCTTCACAGAACACACTAACCCTTTGGACACCAGGATAGCACAGAGAGAGAGAAAGGAGAGAGGGAGGGATTTGGAAACCGTAGAATGAGATAATTGAGCTGAAACACAAACTAGCAACATCTTACCAAAATATGCCATTGTAAGTTATTGTCCTATGTGAAGTAGCCTTTTTTACATAGCCTAAAGAATGATTATTCAGACTAAGCCCATTTCAATCAGTCAATTCTAATTTAGATACAGAAATCCAACTAACATTAGTGTTTGGTTGTCATGTTTGCCGTTCTTGTTGTAGTTCTTTAGGTACTTTGGTAATATTTACCAGGACAAGCAGCAATACTGAACTTTGTCAGACAGAAGTTACAATAAGTGTTTTGTGTAGAGATAAGAATGTGTTAAAGGTCCATCTATAAAATGTGGATTCATGTACTTGTTTTAGTTATTTTTGTGCAGTGGATCTTGTGTCTTACCTGTAGTTCACACCAGGCCACCTCCACTGTGGTCTCCGTGTCCAGGCCTTTGTACACATTCTTGAAAGACCCTCGTCCGATCTCTATGTTGAACTTTAGATATCTTCCATCAGGAGATGTGGCCACAGCTTTGGTCTCCAGGTCCTCCTTCTCCTCCTGCTCCCACTGAGTATCAAACGGGATCCGGGACAGGTTCTTCTGCGGTTTGGTCTGGGCCAGTTCACTCTCAGAGTCCGAGCTGGCCTCCTGCCCCCGGGGTCGGTGCTCCCAGTCCGGCTCCTGGTGTGTGGGGTCTGGCTCTGTGGGGGGCGTGTGGGTGCTTGTGCCCGGGCTGGAGACTGGTGAGGGCGACTGGGGTGACTCTTCCTCGGCCTTCTCCTCCTCAGCCCTGGACTCTGTCAGTGTCAGGATGTTTTCCGCGGACCACGACAAAGTTTTGGACAGGACGCCGCTGTAAAGCGGCGAGTCCAGGTCCATGCTGATTTTCTGCAGTCCATAAGAGTTCCTTCTAGCGCCCAGTCCGTGCGTCCTGAGCACGGACGGGACTCGTGGCTCTGACATATCCATATGGAGCCCAGGGAATCCGCGTCCTGGTATCTCGACCTGTGCGTTGGACATTCTTGCAGGTTCAGTATAATTTCAATTTTGTGCCTAAAGTGGGACATAAGAAAAGTGGCATTAGGGGCACTAAGAACAGTAAGTTGCTGAGAAGATGTGATGTCAGATCGTGCACGACAGATAACAAAAACTACATTTAAATGAAATTACTTTGAACAATACTTATAACTACTCGATTAAAAAATGAAACTTACTTAATATGTGGACTTACTCATGACAGCAGCCGTCCAGAGCGTCTCACATCGACAAACCCCGCAGACAAACGCACATTAAAGCATACTTCCTCTTGGATTATCGGAGTTGTTCTCTTGTACAAGTCCTCAGTCATAACCTCCAGAGGGAGGGCAGCTCTGCCTATATCAACAACAGAGCAGTGGAAAGCAGCGCGCACCGTGCGTCCTGGAGCGCGCGGCCCAAACTCCGCCCCTTCTCCAGCGGCGTCGACGCGCGCATCCAACACGCACTAATTACAGCACGTGGAAAGATGTTATTAATTCGTGTCAATAGAAGTAACAGGGGGGATATTTACTATTGTTTTGCAGCTGCTGGTTCCCACGGCGCGCTGGGTTCAGCCTGTTCCTAATTGAGTCGTGCTTTGGAGACGCACTATAGGCCTGGGCGACATTTGCTTGTATTGATTAAAGGAGCAGCACAGAGACAGTGTGTTCACATGATTAGATTTAAAGGTTTAGATCCTGTTTGTGCCTTAACCAAAGGACAGCAAGATGTCCCCTGGGAAATTAACTCCCAGTGGGCATTGTTTTGTTGACCGGGAGAAGAAATAACTCAGGCTAAAAGGCGTAAGTCTCCCGTTTCAGCGAGTCCAGCCAAAGCATTTATAACACAATGTTGTCAGAATGATAATCCACAGACATGATGAACAAGTGAGTGTAGTTTCAAAGTATGTCCAATGGGGGGAGCCAACTGCAGTATTAGAGTAACCGGACACTTTTACAACCAGTCAAGGCCACCCTGAGCGAGCCCCACCTGTTGTACTCGTGTGTGGAGGGATTTTATCTACATGTTGGACTCTCCGGAGAGATGTTACGTCCTGAATAGCGCATGTTATGAGTAATCCTGCACAGCTGTGGCCCGAGCAGCCTCTCTCCACGTCTCAATCATGTTTAGTTTACATACTTGTTTTATGCGTAATGCGAACGCACAGACGTGAATTATTGACTACTTATAACTGGACAATGAAAGGAAATCACTGCATGGTTAAAGATGCACTGTGCGTGTTTTTGTGGGCCCATCACCTCCTTGTCTCCATGGAGAAGTTGGTGCTTTGCCTGAAATTTTCCTCCGTATTGCATTAAACTTGCAATTATTTAAATACAGACGTTTTTCTTGTCTTGAAAAACATTCAGTCTTAGTGAGATCTGACTGTAACTTGGCTTTGTAGAGTCACTACTTTAAGGTTTATTGCTTTACTATGGGACATTACAGCAATAGCATCTCCATAGGAACGACGACCTTCCAACAGAAAAGCTGCACAGCGTAATTTTCTAAGTAATTTCCCTTGTGCATCTACATCGTTTGTCTAAGTACACGTTAATATTTCATTATAGAAAGTTAAATATTAAAATCTAAAAATAGCAAAGATAATTCTCACAACATTTAATGATAAAAGTGAAGAAAATAGACTGTTATCATAGTTTGGCACAGGCAAACTGTTCAGATAACTGTTGATTTTGTTGGTATCACTTTGAATTGATAAAAAATAAGCCCTTAAGTCATAAAAATAAACCTTTTGTACTAGAACAAGACAAACCAAACAACAGTTACCAAATGTAGATTTATTTTTCTATTGAGGATAAGAAAAAGGAGTGAAATATTGAGAGAGGGCGGAAGAGTCACAGTAGCACGATACTAATACAGCAGTCTGTGGCCCAGGTCCCTGTAGAGTTCCTATAATGGAAGCAAGTATTCTCAAAATATGGGTCCCTCTGGTGTCGTGTTTTGGGATTTTTTTTTAAAGACGTCCTTACAGAGACTCTACACCAGAGAAAATCATATAGAAAATCATACTGAACAAGAAAATAAAAGAGAAATAAAACTATATTTACAAAAAGAAAGAGCAGATGGTGATAGCTCTGCCCCAAACAGTATTCACGATTATACTTTGTCCTGATACTTGCTGCTATAACAAGTTCTTAAAGGTCCTAGATTATGTAAAATGGACCCTTATGGACTTTAAATCATGTTACAATGTTGTTACCTCATCAAAAACATACCTGCAGTTTTGTTTCATTCACACATTCACACGTAATCCTTTATTATTAGTCTGTCTATATCTCAAAATGCTCAGTTCCACCTTTACCTTAAGTTTAATAGAGATTGACAAGGGTTGAAATTATCCAAGTGGTTCTAGTGATCTTAAAAACATCCTGAGGTAGAGCAGAGTATTTTCTATTTGACAGAAAAGCTCAGCCTAAATATGCAGTTTGTGTGTTAAACATGTGTGAATGAAAAAAAAGCACAACTCCGGGTATGTTTGTAATGAGGAAACAAACATAAATCAGAAAATAGCGTAATATGGGCCCTTTAAAGTTAAGCAACAGTTACCTAAAAAGTGACTTTAAAGTAGTGTCACCAGTTTGCCCCTTTCCCACTCAGTTATCCATGGATTTCAGAAAGATGAAAAGTGAGGTTAGCTGCTTTAGCAATTAGCAATTCAAAATAAAACATTATATCTTTTGAAGCCTGAAACCTATGAATAAGGATATCAGTTCATTTCCAATTAGAAAAACATGAACCAACAAAGGCAACGCAAATGACGGGACCGCGTGGACTTGGCTGGGCACCGGGCACCTTTGTTTTGCCTGAAAGGTCACTGTAGAAATGGCCTCTGGAGTGAATTCGGGGCTCAGAGAATCAGAAACAGCACTAGCACCGCTCAGAAGAACTTGACCCCTTTGCTTTCGTCCATGGTGATGAGTTCAGCTTTGCCTTCGGACTGTAAAGCCTGGAGTGACCTCAGCAGCATCCACTCTTCCAGACCGTGAAACTCTGAGCAAAAGATTCAATTTGATTAACCAAGGATGTCATGAGAGGTCAAATTTCACTGTGCATAATCGGTATTTGTGTGAATAATTCTGAAATGAGAAGCAACTCAAAGTAATAGATGACCAGTGTTGTTTTATATGTAAAATCGCATATCCTGGTCACTTTTGTTGCAAGAAGTAAAAAGTAGTTCATGCTTTGATTACTTATGCACTCATTACATACACTTCAGATAATTTTGTTCTTGAAAATCAGAATGATTTTGTCACATACAAAAACACAATACCTTCGTTTTCTGTGTCGTCACCGTTAGAAAGCTCATAAAGTGTACAAACAGTGTTGACCATCCCATTTTTGGATATCTGAAATATTGGAAAGAAAACTTAATAATCCCTTATAACAAATAGAAAGATAACTGGCTGGTCGCTAATGAATTACACAAAGCTACACTCTTTTTCTAACTGATTTTCTAACTTTCTTATGGTTGAAAGCTACAATTTGTGGAGTCCTGTTGTGATTTTGGGCTATACAAAAATAAATTCACAAGAGACAAGTTTAATCACATTGTTAAGAGTTACACAACAAATTAATGTCTCCGCAGAGATCAATTATCTGTGAGGAGACAGCTGATTCTTTGATTAAAAAGTAATCACATCTAGTTATTCACACAAACAAAACTTCCTCAGGCATCACAGAAACGCTCCAGGATTAATAAAGGTTTTTGTAAATATTTGTAATCTCGTGTTCCTGATTAATTCTGACTTTAGAGAAACTGGCCTGGCAGGGACATTGGTAAACTTAATAAAATCGATATTGCAATTAGTTTACAAAATCATTTATTCTTGCAGTAGTTGGTAAATGAGAATAAGCTGTATATGTATCATGGTCAAGTATTTAAAACCTGAAGCTTGCACGCACACATTCTACTTACCCACTGGTATATTAACTTCCCCCATTCCTCTGGCCGTCTCCACATGACTAAACATCTAGATTTGTTTTTGTCCAGCCACTCCAAATTGCCTGAGACGAAGCAGTAAAACAAACAAGATAATTACATTACTATTTAAATGACAAGATCCAGACAAATATTTCTTTATCAAAACATGTCCTAACCTTTTTTCCTTAATTCCTCAAACACAACTTGAATGGCTTCCATAGAAAGCTTTCCTGCAATTCAGTTAAGGTAAAAAGAGACCAGTGTATAGACAAACAAATTACGCCTTGATGCAAAAGTCTGAATATCTGATGCTTGGATCTGGCCAAATGCATTTATAGGCAAATTACAAAAACAGGTAACATTCTTTACAAAGGTTATGTAATTGTAATCGAAAAGGTTACATCATAGAGCATCTGGCCATTTGGTTTATTTCAATTATTAAATTAAAGATGCAAGATTACTGGACTGATTCATACTCCTGTGCTTCTCTGTTCAAGTAATTTCCCTTGAGATTTAATAAAGTTTGGTAAAAGTAGGCCAGTACAAAATTATTGAAGTTAAATTGCACAATCTACCCATAAGACAACCATTAGCGTGCATTTAACACTAAGTAGTTTGTATATTTAAAAGGAGAAGAAAATACTGGCAGTTGACTTTAATGTTTTATATTTACATTTTGGTTTAAATTATTATTCTGAACACACAACTATATGAAGAGTGTAAGGATACGTTCTATCTTCTTGTTGTTGAAAATGGGGCTTTCCTGAGCTTCCATGACATCCATAGTGTAGAGTTTGTGATGCCGACAGTACGACAATGTCAGGGAACACCATGCTGCCAGCTGCTTCTGTCTCGTGTCAGCATTGGGCTGTAGCCTTTAATAAATAAAAGGAGTGAATCACACACTATAACCACCAGATAGTAAACTTATAAACCTTATATTTATTTATTTTATATTGGACAAATTTAAAGGTCACATAATATTAAGTGAGTGAAAGTAATGGACTTGATTACCCATGATTGTTGTGTGGCCCATATTTAGTTAATTATTTTTCTTTTTATTATACATCACGGGAAATCTTAACAATCAACATAAGCTACATTAATACCACCTAATATTAACCTTGTATCTTTAATACCACGAGTTTACTTAAATCCATTTTACTAAAGGAGCACGAGCTCTTCCACTGCTTAGTCCAACTTTTAATATCCTTACAGTGGTAAATTGTTGTGATGCACAGCACTTTGATCCCAAATAACTCTTTGGCCTCACTGTACAATTGCACAACAATACTAATCATACAAAATTTCAGGCTGTTACTTGTGACTCTTTCACAGTTTATCTGGGTGAGGTTTATTTGGGCAAGATACATTAAACCATCGATCATCCAAACGCACAGTGTGCACACGCCCTAAAGGGAACACACTGGCTCAATTTGTTACGGTAAAATTATTTACCAGAACGAATTAATATCAGTAGATTCACTGTGCCAAGAAATCTTCATGACTTGTTTTTGTAGCTGATGTTTTAGTATTAGTATAAGTAGTATAATGACAAGTTAGCACAGCTTGGAGTGCCAGCCTAGGACCCTTCCTACATAACAAGGGAGACAACAAGGGGTCCCTTAAATCCAACGATCTAACACCACACAAACGTGTTTTTTTATATGTCTAATGGTTGTTTGAACAGCCAGAAGTTTAATTCGATAATTCATTGAAACTTCAAAAACAGACTGTGCCCACTTCCCTAGCAATTTGTCATGTTTAGCCTGTTAGCTTAATGAGCTAATAATTTGCTAATACGAACAACCAGGGCACTGTTTTTTCTCGGAACCTATTCAATGACTCGTACTTCCCAGAGGACACTATTAGTGTACTTCAGGTAAGTGTTACTCACGTAAAAAACGGAGGAAAATTATATTGCCAGGGCCACTCAAAACTCATTGCAGTTGTGCGGTGTTCACAGCTGACAGCCTCCGGAAACAGGTCCGACAACAAAATACTTCCGATAAATTTGGAAACAGACGCGTTGAGCGTTTATCGCGCTGCTCGCTAGTATTGGCATAAATATACTGAGTAATTATTGTACTTAAAATAATTATACCACCACGTAGTGATTTTAATCAGAGCATTTATCGTACATTTTAATAGTTTGAACTTTAATCCAACAGGGGGCAGCAATGTACCGTCTCAGTGCCAGCTATGATGCCACAGAAGAAGTTGATGACCAGCACAGCTCGCGCACACGCCCACCCGTGTCTGCCCACGGTGCCCACGCTGTCCACTGTCACGCCGGGGACCATCAATCACAGCCAGCGTCTGCAGCCATGGGCAAAGGCAAAGATCTGAGCGACTTTGACAAAGGGCAGATAGTGATGGCGAAGCGCCTGGGAGAGAGCAGCTCCAGGATCTCTGCTCTGGTGGGCTGCTCCAGGTCCACTGTTATTAGCATCTACCAAAAGTGGTGCAAGGAAGGTGAGGCTGCCAGCAGGCGCCAGGGTCACGGGCGGCCCAGGCTCATTGATACGCTCGGGGAGAGGAGGCTCGCCCGTCTGGTCGAGTCAGACAGAACAGCGACAGTGGCCCAAATAGCGGAAAAAGTTAACGCCATTTCGGACAAAAAGGTGTCTTCACATACGGTGCACCGCAGCTTGTTGCGCATGGGTCTGCGGCGCAAAAAGGTGAATGCATCCATGCTGGCCAATGTGCACCGACAAAAGCGACTGCTGTGGGCACTGGAACACGAGGAGTGGACCGTGGAAGAGTGGAAGAAGGCGGCTTGGTCTCGCGAGGCTCGGTTTTTGTTTCACGAAGCAGGTGGAAACGTGGCCGTGCGTCGTTTACCTGAGGAAGAGAGCGCACCTGGAGGATACCAAAGTAGCGGCTACACAGTGACTCTTTGGGGAATGTTCTGCTGGGAGACTTTAGGTCCTGTTATTCACGTGGACGACACTTTAACCCCAAACACGTACATCAACATCCTGGCAGATCACGTCCACCCCTTTATGAACTCCGTCTTCCCAGAGGGCA
>KN497584.1:2948-29345 GCA_000787155.1 Scartelaos histophorus | reverse complement strand
AATAAATTGAATTGAATTGAATATCTTTTCATATTGCCACTGTATTATGAATATCAGTTAAACACAAATCAATAGAGAAGAACTAAGCAGTGTTTGTTATCTACTTCTTACAGGCAATATTTAAATCCATTTACTGAAACATGTATCATACTGAAATATATAATCTCCAGTGATACACCGTCGGTCCATTCTAACATCACTATTAAAAATACTCCTCTTCTAGTCTGAGCTGTCATCATGGTCCCTATTAAGCATTAGAACAACCAGAAGGTTTCTGTTCAGGCAATCTCTCGTCTAAACACACACACACCAAGGTGACACACACACACACACACGCACACAACTGTATGAACCCCTTTAAGGCATGTTTCGGAATGAGAATTATGTGACAAGTTAAGTCTTTGCTAAGGGACCTGTCATCAGTAAAGTGTCAATTAGAAGCCTCTCACAGTGTGTTTTGTGTCATCTTGTTTGTCCATGCGTGAGAGTGTTGAAAGGGATTGTCAATGGCCGTGTTGTTAAATACTGTTATATTGTACATATATAAAATAATATTTAACAGTGGGTATTCCTTAACTACGTCTTTGTAACTTGTTTCACTGTTGTAAGCCTGCAGATGATATCAAAGTAACATTTCTTTTGTCTCGCCGATTCTTCGATTTTGTTGGCAGTGTGTTTTGGAGGAAAGATAAGGAGTGAATCACAATGATGAGAAGTAAGAGTAAGGCACTTGTGAGCAGGGAGTTGAAAATTATGAGGTTAATATAAAGTTTAAATAAATGTTGTAACTCTTAAACTGACAAAATGTGTTAGTCAATGTCTTTCTTTAACAATATAATATAACAAATGGTCCCTTATGTTGATTTATAATATTTTAGCACTGACATTTTCAGAACAAGTGCTGTAAACCCAATTAGAAAAGAATGCAAGTTTGTTAAAAATTATATTGCGGTTTCAAAAATGTATAAAATCTAAATTCATAAAGCACTGAGTCTGACTTTCCATTGCAGTGTTGCTTTATTATTCACTCTGACCCTGTTTTAGATGATGTTTTTGAAATACACAATATGGGACTAAGAATTAAACGTGTTATGTGTACATCACTTTGTATATTGACACCTTCCTAAAATAATCGCATAAGTCATTTTTTCAGGTTTTTCAGGAAACACAAAAAAACTCCCCCCAAAATTGAAATTATGGCATTTTTTTGACTAAGGAAAACGTGACTTAGGCGATTATTTTAAGGAGGTGACGATATGCAAGTTTGCATTTATCCTAAAATTAAATTCAAATGCTTCAGCCTCACGTTTAAGTTATGTTAGTGGATATGCAGTTTTTTTTTTTACTGTATCTGTTTTGCTGTTTCTAAGTACCGTGTGTTTTCTGTTGTGTCCAGGGGCAGACGTGACAGAGCCAAACAGCTCAGACAGTCGAGGAGAAAGACTCGACTTCTTCCTGAAACAAGAGGAACCGCTGACCACAGAACCCAGTTTTCTTGGCGTCAGCGAATCAGAGGAGGCCGGAGCAGGAGCCGGGGGCAGGACAATCTCGTCTGTGGCCAATCTGAAGGCGGCGCTGATGAGTAAGAACAGCCTCCTGTCCCTGAGAGCTGAAATGATGGGGGAGGATAGTCCACTGCTGTATGAGTACCTGCCCAAAGGAGGACACTCCCTCTCCTGTAAGTCACTGTGCAGTCATAACACACACTCATTACTGCTGACAGGGCACTTGTGTCTGTCTGCACTTTCTTACACTTGTTGTGCACTGACTTAGATGGCACCCTGATTTTTTTTATTTAACCTTAACATTTTGATGGTGCGATTTTTAAAAATTTATCTTCACTTAACCATCTGAAAAAGGGAACTAACAAGGTCCTTCGTATATGAATCATCAGTGGGAATGTGTAAATTCTGGGAAGAATCAGTATCAGTTTACACAAAAAACCCACAAATAAAAAATACTTCATTTGATACTATTTCTTTTTTCCACCTGCACATTTTTACATTATAAAGTGTGCAGAAATCTTTCACGTATAGCTTTAAAATAGGGCTTTTTAGAGAAGCTTTGGAAATGGGAATTGCCTCGTCTGTCAGTCCGTATCTTTCAACAGCAATTTTACTTCTCCTTATACTTAACCGAAAAATCTAGGCGGAATTTGAAATCTGGTTTTCCTTTGTGCGTAGCTTGTTACCACTTATAATTAGAGTAAATCAGACAGCAGAGGCCAAAACTACAGAGTGTCAGCTTCATCACGAGCTAAACCATTTGTTTATCCTCGAAAGGTTTCAAAATTCAGTGTTAATTGTGAGAATTTTAGATGTTACAGGGAAAATATGAATGCAGAATGCTAAATTAAAATATATTTGAAATAGATGTCAGTTTTATTCCCTCTTTATTTTAATTTGGACATGATCTTAAGGTCAGGTTTAGTCATGTAAGTAGTGTTTCGATATAAAAACTTCAAACTTGATTTCAATACTAAGAAAAGACTTGATACTTCATACAGATGAGAATTAAAAAGAGCTTATATAATGCAAGTTTCAACAAAATATAATAGTACCATGTGGGCTTATACTTTATGAGTTAGTAAGGTCCAATTCTGCCCTTTTATATGACATTTTGATATTGTTAATTGATGCAAATATGTAGCGTATTTTCTTACTTTTTTTTGTTTCTATCAGTGTCAGATTTGATTTTTTTTTTGAGAACTAATTCCTAGTCCTTTTATTTCTAGTATGCCAAGTTTAATGACCTAAAGATTGCAAAGTATATCGTTTTTGGTGTGAAACATTTGACGTTACTCACTGTGGAGTATTTTATTTTGCTCAGATCTTGTGTTTGTCTAAGTTGGAGTGCGTTTGTGTGCATTACCACTCGACTGGAGCCTCAGACTGGCAGCAGCCGCGAATCGTCAGCAGTGATTCAGTGAGAGAACATTTGACTGTGATCGCTCGCACCATCATGAGAAAATTAGTTTGACAATTTCTTCTTTTCAACCTCTGACTAAAATGACACTTTACTAAGTCTCTCTACTTTTTAGGGAGAGAGAGAGAGACCTATGACAAAATCACCTTCAAAAACACGGAAGGTAGTTCAACAGTTTGCAAATGTTTGATTAACATGGAGAAGCATAAATGGTCACTTAATAAAAACGCTTTCATAGGACATTTTGCAGCATTTACGAAAGTGATCAGAGCTTATACTTTATACCGTCAGTGAGCTATGGCTATGCTGATTTGAAGCCTTAGTTTTGACCTTCAGTAATGTCAATAGTACAGAAGTAAATATGTGTTAAGAGAGAGTTTTTCGCCCACTTTGCTTTTCATCTGGAGTGTCCGTGTGGCTCTTTGTCCGTGTATATTAGCCCAGTCAAAGCCCGCGTGGGCACGTTTGGCTGTGCCTGTGTATCTTTGCTTTTACTGCCTCGTAATTGGATCTTTTGTCCCGAGTTGTGCCGCTTTTGTGCGCCGAAGAAAAGGGAGGAAGGGTACAACTCCTGGTCTCGTCCTGTCTTTTGAGCTGAGCCCCACTCGCCTCGGAAATCAGACCTGAATGTTCAGCGCGCATCTCGCCACTCGGCATCAACTCTTTTGTGCTAAGTGTTAAGTGTGTGGGATTGAGATGTTTCTGACGGCTAAAGACCAGAATCAAGACTGTCAAAGGCTTTTAGATACACACTTTAAACAGCCTTGGCGTAGTATAAATAGGCGAATAGGAGAATGCAGAGAATGTTAATCATTTGCTTTCTTTGCTGAAAAAACAAGGGCTGTATTTCTACGAACCGTAAGGAGGTTTATGGTTAGCCAAACCCCATATTTTAAATCTTCCTCACAATGGGGTTAGGGAAATGGGCTTGTCTCTCCCCTCCCTCGTCTCCCCTCGGCGGTCTGTCCCGGCGTCTAAATGAGGACGGAAAATAAACAAACAGTGTACCTCAGATTACTGGGCGGCGGATCAGTCAGAGCGCAGTGACAGATCGCTGCTCCCTTCCTCCTCCTCATCTCCTCCTCTCCTTCACCCCTACATCCTCACATCCTTCCTCTCCTCCTCCTCCTCTCCTCTCCTTCACCCCTCCTTAACACTCATCGCTCACTCTCTTCCTCCCAGCACAGTGCCTCCTTATTTGTCTTGTCTCCTCTCTTTTCTTTACCCCTGCTTTTACTGCGGCCATGGTGCATCAAAGTATGTCGAATGTTGGAAATGCTGGGAAAGTATTGATCCGAGAGGAGAGGAGGTAGAGCGAGGTCACTTGGCCTCATTCAGAACACACCATACAATATCTGCACAAGGCCTTGACACATCGTTCTGGTATTTTTGCACTGTCTGTTCTTGTAATTGTCTATTTAATGAAACATTTTCCCAAAGTTACATAGAATCTGAAAATCAATGCTTTCAATGGTTTAACTCTATTCACTCTATTTTTTGTTGTCAAGGCACATACTCAGTTGCTATCTGAGTCCTAATAGGCTTGTGTAGGTTGTGCATGCCCTTCTAGTACTAATGCAACACCACTATAAAGAAGAAGCCAGCCTGTATGCCACAATCCAATAAGGATCATTGGGATTTGGCCTGTTGCTGTACCCATCTCGTGCGTCAGACAATCGATTGCAGACAATGGATTTTGCCCAAGCGTCCCTGCACACCTGTCCATAGTCCTCACGTCCTCCTCACTGTAAGGGACATTCAATTTACCACAGCCATATTAGTAAATTCTACTCTCGGCACCAGTACAGTCACTCAAAATGGTTGAAAAAAAAATATTTTGCACAGAAAAGTGGGTTCAACTACTTTGAATGGTGCATTATGATTAGTAAATGTGAGTGTTGCCAACAGAGTCCACTTATCTTTTAAAGACTAGGGATGTAATAATAACTGAAATATTGTGATATTGTATCATCAAATTAGAAGTTCCTTTGCTTAAAACCATTATTTTAGAGTATCAATAGTTAATAAACATGGAAATATACATATACCATGATTCATTTCAGTGCAGGCACCATGAAGAAATATGGTTTTTACTTGAATTTTTGGGATTATTAGTAATAGTGTGCATCAAAATAATATTAGCCTCTCTAAAATATCACAATAAATGTCGTACCGTGAGATGTATATCATGATAATGTAATATATCGATAATATAATATCGTACCAAAAGATTTTGTTCCATTTCTATTCAAGAGATGATACCATTTCGAGATACAGCCATAGATCAATTTCCATTCACAAGACAAAATAATAAAAATAATTGGAATCGCTCAAGAATGTATTTTTATTTATGTATTTATCTTTGTATATTTTGCTCTTCTAATCCAGGAAGAGCTTACAGTATAGTGAATGTTGCGTTTTATCTCTCCCGGTCTGCTCCTGAACAGACTTTTCATGTGATTAGCTGTTGGCAATTATTCGGTCACCTCAGAGTAATTTCTTCAAGAACAAAGTTAATTGGTTATCATCCCCTTTTCATTCTCAAGTGGAAGGTGCAGCCAGGGATATAGCTGTGACTCTGAGGTGCTTCTGTGCAATGACTTCCATCCTTCAATGTGTTACAGTTTATACATTTCTAAAGATTTGAAATTTAAAATACTGTAGTTGTCAGCAATATTGACAACTGCAGTCCTTCCATTCTTTTTTGTTTTCTCACAATGACAATACGATCGTAAATTAACAACTTATTTGAAAGACACACTTCTTAAATGTTTTAATCTGTCCCTTTCGTAGCATTTTCATAATTTTTTTTTCCAAAATCCATTTTTTACGCGATATCTCTGCATTACCTCTAATGCTCACCCTCAAGCTATGTTCCAATACTTGCTTTACTCTTGTGTAATCGTCCATAAGGAGACAGACAAAACACTCCAGATATTGTCTTCATAAAATTAGTAAATATTATCAAAAATAATATTAGCAAATGTGTCTTAGTCAGTATAAACCATGGTATTTTGATATCTGTACTGCACAGTTCAAATCTCTTATATACATAAAATCTTCCCTGACTTAGTGGCACAGTGAGAATAAAGTGGGGGTATAAGGTTTGGGTCAGAGGGAGTGAGGAGAGGGGAGTGGTGCCGGGTGCGGTGGGAGAACATTCCAGGAATCCATGGACGGTCAGCCTCACGGTCGTGTGATTCGGAGTTTGGTGCAGAGAAGGCCTGTGAATGAATGACTATAACCTACACTACATAACTCCAGAGTGCATTCCCAAAATCACTGCCCACGGACACTTGAAGCTGTTTGCTTACATTTAAAACACACAATAAAATGTTGGCAAAGTAATGCAGTCATTTATACCTTACCTGGTTCAAAGATTCAGGAGGTACACACTGATATTTGTTCATTTTAGAATAGTATTTGTGTTTTATCCCTGACTTTTAAACCTCACTTTCTTTACTTTTTAATTTAGTGAAACAAAAAATGTAATGTAATTTCCTCTATTATGATTACCGTCTTTCACATTTAACTTGAAAGGCAGACCTTTTTCATACACCCACTTTTAATTTCCAACTCTAGTTTTCATAGTTCTGTTCTAAGCATTTCTGAAATTAATATTCTGTACTTTCATAACATTTCCCCTCATTTGATAAAAATAAATGCTATGACCTCTTCACTAGTCGATCAAACAGTAGCATACTGTATATTTTGGCATGCAAACTACAAGTCAACTCTTCACAAGGCTTGTTTTACACAGCGAAGCCAATAAACTGCCTTCCCCAGCTGTAACTTGTTGCTGCAAGTCGATAAGGTCTTTTACCCTATCTCCGCTCAAATCAAGTTGCAAGATGGCTTCACTCCAAATCTCCCTCCACGCTACAGGCCCTCTCTACCCATATATGCATTTTACTCAATACCAAACTCACACACACACATACATACAGTTGGTTGGCTGTAGCATCCTCTGCTCGTATGTGGGTGGTAGAAGGAGAGCAGAGGAGCAAAAGAAAAAGACAGGCCTAACCCTTACCCCTCGGCTGCTGGAAAGTGAAACTTGTGAGTTGTCTTCTTCCTCCCCCTCCGCGCTGTGTTTGATAGCGTAGCACTGGCAGCCTCCGAATGCCCCCCTGCCCACTCGCTCCCGTTTGTGTAGTTTGTGGTGGCCAGCTGCTTGCAGAGTTGCAGTTGTACGTGAGTGGGTGGGTGAGACTGGTTTCCTGTGCTCCTCAGGGCTCCGCTCCAACCACTGCAGCAGCAACACAGTCCGGCAAGGGGCAAGCGGGGCCACAATTCAAAACAAAACTTCGTATCCTACCACTGCTACTGCCTCTTCTTCTGCTCATCTTTCACCATCACTACTGCAACAATCGCCATCTTCATCATGTTCTTCACCCTCATCCACTCCTCCCACGCCATTCAACCCCCACGAGCAACGGTCCCTGGAGGATTCGGAAATGGAGATGGAGGAGGTTCCAAAGGGGCTTGAGCTTCCAACCCTGCCCCAGGTAAGGACTTTCAATGTGTGTTAGCTTCAGGCTCTTCTCTGCTTCATATTTCCCCAAGTTAAGTGTAATCATAATGAAAGGCCAGAAAGGTGCACTGTGTAACTTCTCTTATAGGAGGTCTGAGCAGCTGCTTGCTGTCGTGGAGATGCTTTGCTTGGAATGTTCCACAGTTCAACATTTCAATCTAGCATTAATTCACCTGTCCTGGTTTTATTAAGCAAAAAACACCTGAAAAACATGCATTCTTAATGTAAGCGGGCTTGTCTCTTCACAGACCTGACTTGTAACTTGGCCAGTTGGTGTCACTTGCTAATCTAAATGGAGACTGACAGATTTAATGTCATAATTTGGAACATTCTAGTCAAAGCACCAAGCAAATTAAGCATGCAAATTAATTTAACCCCTTCTTGAACTAGTCTATAACTTTTCAACATATATTTATTTACAATTAAGTAAGGCTAAAGACTAGGAAGATGTTTATAGATGTTGAAATGAAATGCCTTATTAGATTTACAATTGTGCATAATGCGTGTCTTTTTTATTATTTTATTGTTATTATGTGCATGCATACACATCACTTATCACATTTACTTCTGCTGTGTTTATTGTATGTTATCTCTTTGGTGTGTTCCATTCATGTTTCTCTTTTAGATTTTTTTTTCTTCTTCTTTTCAGGTCTCCATTTTAAGCCTTTGTCTCTTTTCTTACAAACAGTGTATTAATAAAAGTAACCCTCTCACATTCACATGAAGCAAAAAGCATTAAGCAGTAATGTCATTTGTAGTGCTAACATTCAGGATGGCATATCCAGTCACAATGGCCGAGATGGCAGATAGTGAGGTGGGGTGGGGAGGGGCAGAATCAATATGAGTAGACAATGAGAGGTTTGCACTCGCACTTCAGGAAATTGTGTTTTTTTTCTCTCTATGTATTTTAGTATTTTAGTGTAGAGGTGGCAGACGGTGTGCACTGGAGTTTAGTGGCATGTGTAAAAGCAGTATTTGTGAGGGTGAACGTTTAGGTCCATCCTCTCCTGTCTGTGCGGACAAGCCATCTGCTGCCCAGTGCATGTTGTCCTGTTCTGAGAGAGGAGCAGGAGGAGGCCAGAGGAAAAGGAGGGGACGGGATGGGCTTAAGGAGCTCTCTTAGATGGGACAGACTTTAGAAGAGAGAGCAGGCTAACAGAAGGGTGATTAGTGAAGTATTTTAACTAATGTGTAATATTTCAGTCTATCACTCTTTTCTGTTTCCCTATCTTATTCTGTCATCATTCATCACTGTACCTTTTGTAGACCTGGCCTTAGCACATTTTCTGCATGTCCATACAGTTGTATAAGTTGTATATAGAGTATGTTGTCAGAGGGCCTGATGCATGTGACGTCTGTGTTTGCAGAACATTGAAAAATCCCAAGATATGGAGAAGGAGAACTGTTCAGGTGCACTTCATGTCTCACTTTCACTGTCTTCTTGTGCATTTGTGCTCAAGTCCGTTTTCTGGGCTCTGACACTGTTGCTTCTGTTTGGTCTCTACAGCTCTGGACACTGACCAGTGTCTGGTGGAGAGGGATCAGATGGCAGAGGGGAGCACTGGCACTGGGACCAAAGGATTGGAGCAATGTGTGGAGGGTGCACCAGGGGGCGACAGAGTGCTGCCAGACCCTGGTGTGTGGCCTGAGAAGGGCATAGCCTGCACCCTGTGCAAGCGGCTGTTGTTCAGCCTGGAGCAGCTGCGGGAGCACGAGTACCACCACACCCTGTCGCTCATGGCCCTGTCTCTGGACTGGCCCTGTCAGACCTCAGAGACCGCCCAGACTGCCCTGCCCTCTCAGGCCCTGCCTCTACAGCAGAGTCTGTACAGACCTGCTCTGTCTGATTCTGCTCCAACACGATACTTCTGCACCCAGTGTCCCGCCAGTTTTACCCTCAAATCCAACGCCGACCGCCACGAGAAGACCATTCACATGAAGAAGAAGCTGATGCAGTGTGTGTACTGTCTGAAACACTTCAGAGACCGCACAGACCTGCACCGGCACCTGTCCTCTGTACACTCCCGAGAGAGGGAGCACCCCTGTCACACCTGCCACAAGACATTCAGTACCCAGAAGAACTTGGCCACGCATGTCAAAGTGTGCTGCCAGACAGGGGCCCTTAAAGGGGCCATACCAGGGGCCAAAAGCACAGACCTGAGTCAGGCGGAGGCAGACTCTCTATGGTGGATCAGGGGGTTCAACTAAAGCAGAGCCGTTCAAAACTGTACTGCTCAATGGAATTCAACTTGTCAAATGTTGAAATCCACTGAACAAACTGTTACTATGCAAAACCAATATTCAAAGCCTGGGCTAAATGAGCCCATGTGCAGGTGCTGAGTCTGTAGGATGTGTTTTCCTGCTGTCTCATCAAACCAAACCACTCTGTGTCTGACTGTGTGTCGCCAGTCACCAGTCTGACTAACCTCTCCTTTTAAGGTAGACAGATCTTTATCTGTGCACAACCCAGCATTAAGGGCCCTTAAACCACTTTTACATACTACTCTGGAACTCACCTCTCACACAATCACTCCACCCTCAGGAATCAAGTGGTATAGCAAGATGGAGAAGCAAAAAGAAAAAGCAATAATACCCAAACTGTTAGAGATGTAGAATGTATATAGAATGTTATATTCAGAGAACAGTTTCACAATCAGTCTAACATTAAGTATTCAGAGCATGAATGGGCCTGCCCTGAGTGGTCAGTATGTCTTGATTACGCCCACTGTCAGATGAGTGCAGATGGAGGGGTCATGGACCCAAAGCTAAAACAATAGACCAGTGTCCTGCTCCTATGATGGGGGTGGGGTGTCTCTGACTCTCTGTCTCGTCACATCTTTGGGTTTCATAGTGTTTAGGAGTGACCATAACCAAATGAGAACTGGTCCTTCATAACTCCAAACTGCCTTAAACCTCATTTCGTTATGTGGAAGAGGGATAAGAGGTTGCAAGGACTTACTTTGTTTAGCTTCATAAATTACACAGTTCAGCTCCTACCTACTACCACACCCATTGTATGAATGATTCAAACTGATGTAGCTATGGTGTGGATACGATGAATACCCGAGGCTCCGTCAGAGTGGGCATAAAAACTGGCTGTCGAATCATTGCTAATGTAAATTCACACTGATCTCTGCCAAACTCTCTCTCACTAAGTTTACAGCAGACTCCAGTCTGCGACACTCCAAAACAAAATACCGTCTTTTCTCACTTTGTTCTTATTGTTTAGAAACTCCCAAAAGGAATACTACATCCTTCATGTACCTAGTATTTCATCATACAATATGTTTTGCTTATTTTTATTCTCTAAATCTGAGCTAGTGTCTAATGGAAGTCTGTAACAAAGAGGTCTTGATGCCAAATCATTTGTGAAAGTATCCTCAGGTAGCACACTTTGTTCTGGGCAGCTTAAACGGACTGGAGTCAGAGTACAAATAATACCAGCCATTGAATACAAAAACTCATTGAACTGTTTTTCTACTGTTTTAATTGTAAATATTCTGCATTTTTAATAGTATTGTAAATTGATTATAGTTTATATTAAACATGATTAAAATTTCCAAAGCATATTGTCATTTCTTTCCAATTATATCTTTTATTGGTGCAATGTTTTGTCTGGTGTTTTGTACTTGCATGCTTTCTGTTGCGGTCGAGTGTTTAATGGCAGTCGATTTGCAAATGGAGGTAATTATATTGTAGCACTTACACCCCTGTATTGTGCCTGACCCCTCCTCCCTGGATCTGTTTTTCTATTGTGTGTACATCCAGATCTCTCTGTTCTTAATATACCCCTTCAGCGATTTTTCCTCAACAAACGGCCATTTGAAAAACCTCTATGTAGATCTAGAGTAGTGGTTCTCAAACAGTGGTGCAGGTTCTATCTATGGAACTGAGGTCTTAATCATTCCTTGAAATCCCAGTTGAGTTCTGAGCTTGACGTGGACTCTCATTTTGCTGCAGGTTTTGACCTTGTTTGTCCTGGATGTGCTGTGTCTTTGCCAGACTTAAAATTATTTATGTTTTGGTTCAGTTTTTAATTTTTTGTCTTGGTTTGTTCTGCTTATATTTCATTTCACGCAGTCTGATCTATTGGGTTAGCCCCAGTCCTGTCCTCGTTTAGGCTCCTTCAGTCTGTGGAACAAGCTGCTGGCAAAGTAAAATATTGTCTAAAGTGTTACTTGTGTGAAAACTTTGAGAACCACTGCACTAGATAGAAACAGTTATCAAGATCCTTGTGTTTTATACCTTTGTTCAGTCCCTTTTGTGAATAGACTGCTTCTCGGAGTCCATCCCTGTCCATAGCAGAGTTCCTTGTCGTTTTAGCGCTGTGACTGTTGTATGGTGTTTATAGTATCTCTCTGCCATTATTGCTTTAGTATGAAAGGAGAGCGGTTGCCAGGGAAACTGTAGCTTCGGCTGGGATCGGTGTGACCATGGGAATTGATGGTACATTTCTTAGACCATTGCAGGCACTAATTAAACTACTTTAATTAAACACAAAAGTGTACTTTGTACTCAAGGTATGTCAAAATAGCATTACCTAAATGGAAGGTGTTTTGTACACTATACATAAACAGATCTGTACGTTTTATCAGAAATGGTGGTAAATTTGAATGTGTTTTCAGTAGGCAAAAAAAAAGTCTAAAACTGCATTGAAGGGAAAATGTTGTTGAAAATGTTGTGGAAATTAACTACCATTGAATTCTAACCTATCTCGTCCTCTTTTCTCTTCTATTCCCTCAGTGAATGACTTCACAGTGATCCGTAAAAAGTTCAAGTGCCCCTACTGCAGTTTCTCAGCTATGCACCAGTGCATCCTGAAGAGGCACATGCGCTCGCACACCGGAGAGAGGCCCTACCCCTGTGAGATCTGCGGCAAGAAGTTCACCAGGAGGGAACACATGAAGAGACACACACTAGTGAGTCTGAGGCCACTAGGGGGCAGTAGAGAAGTGTTCTGCAATTTGAACAAATGTTATACTGATAGTGTCTTGGTAATATAATATAAATAAATACATAAATACATGATAACGATAATTGGTCTTTGTCAATTCAAAGTGAAACTAATTATTCATATTTTATTTTATTCATATCTTTCATTTTTAGTGTGACATTACAGTTTTCAACCTATACTCAGAATTACTCAGCATTGAATCATTCTAAAATTAGAGCAGGGCAATATCAATTAGTTTTTATTTTATATTTCAATTAAAGAGAGATAGAGAGAAAAAAGTAAAATTTCTTCTTACAAAATCCTACACCAAAGTACATGGTTTTACAGACAGAGGATTGGCTGTAGACCCAAGCTTATCATTGGTGATTAGAATCTCACACTCTATTAGCTTCTGATGTTTTGCACAGCTCTGTCTAAAATACTTTTTGTTACTAGAGAGGGACAAATACCATCAAGATTTCATAAAATAATTGGATTGCATTATCATGTAATTTTCATTTTCATTCTGATCTGTATATTTACTCTGTGCATCTGCTCTGACAGGTCCACAGCAAAGACAAGAAGTACGTGTGCAAAGTGTGCAGCAGAGTCTTTATGTCCGCAGCCAGCGTCGGCATCAAACATGGTTCCCGTCGCCATGGCGTCTGTGCCGACTGCTCCGGACGGGGCATGGCCGCGCTCTTAGACCATAATGGAGAGGTGGGCGGAGACATCTCACCGGAGGAGGAGCTGTATGCTGGCGACCGTTTCCAGGACGACCAGGCAGAGTGCGATGGAGACGCGGAGGAGGAGATGATGGCGGATGGGGAGATGATTGGGGAAGCAGAGGAGGAGAAGTGGAAGGACTCAGGGATGAGAGATAAAACACAACGGGCACTGGACAATGAAAAGGAGGAGAGTGATTCTTCTGCGCAGGACGGGGAGCAGCAGAACGGGACAGACAGGGACTTCACCTGGATCTCCTAGGACCAGGTCTCCTTTGCCTTAGCTCCTGATGACGATGCTCTGAAGATCTCCAGCAATCTGTGAGGCAGAATTACTTTTGCTCTCCTCTTGACCACTCGTCCTGCAGTGGAGCGGCCTCGCACTCAAAGGAAATGTGTGAGGTGTGCGCCACAATGAACTCCAAACTTTTATGTGACATTTTAAGGCGATTTTGAAGATGGCGGCTCCAGCGGTGGCTTTTTCTGCTTACCTCCTTCACTCCTGATGCAGTGTTTTAGTGTCTGTTTTTGTTGCGGGTTCAGGCCAGGTTTCCTGCCTGCTTTGCTGTTCACAATCATAGTGGACTTAAAGCATCTACCTAGAGAGTCCGCTCTGTGTGGACCACTGGATGTAATGTTTTTTAAAAGTGAAGGGTCGAAATCTATTGCAAAGAGAAGTGTGTCTCAGCTGATGAGAGTCCTACTGCCACAGACTTGCACTTTAACTGACTCCACTTTTAGCCCTAAACCATGGTTTACATTTTTGATCTTTTATCAAATTGGTGACCGCACCTACCTTTAAGGATATGCTCATGTCCTCTTGACTGTTAACACAATGGAGAATCACTGAACCTTTGTGCAGATTGCTGTTTATATATAGCCTATGCCTTTCAGTGAGTTATTCCTCAATCTTTTCTCTTTAAAGTTCAATTGATCCATTCCAACAGAGACTGGAGCTGTACATAAGGTTTAGGAGGTTTCAAACAAGAACGACACAATGTGTGTGAGTCTGTGTGTGTTGGAGAGAGGCAGAGAGAGAATGTACCACACTTTTACTCAGAAGCTATTTAGATGAATGAGTCTGGTCCTGATTGGCACAAACAGGACGATGTAGATCTGGACTCTGTTCCAGTGTTTGTGACACTGGAGTTTGGACCTGAGAGTTCGCTCTCTCTCAAGGAGGTGCTACCTTCCTTTCTTCCTTGTTCCTCAGTCATTGCGATTTCTAATCAGAATATGCAGATCACATGAAATCATTTTAATCATTTTAGTTCAAATTTTAAAGTTAAAAATATACAAATGCTTTGAAAGAGTTTAATATTAATTTGTTGAATCTATTTATTGGAGACATTTGGTGAAGTCATTTGCTCCCCTCTCTGTCTGATGCAAGAATGTTGTGTGTGTGTGTGTGTGTGTGTGCGTGTGTTTATGTGTGTGTGTGTGTGTGTGTGTGTTAACAAAAGAGCTTATATTGTTTCCTTAAAATTATTTCCATGTTTTTGGCAAAAGTTATTGACAATTCGATGGAGGCAGATGTCTTATTCTCATAAGATTATGATTACTGTTGTTAATGTATCTACTTATTATTAATAATTATTATTAAGTGCTGGATGCTAAGCTTTATCGTGTGTTCTTTTTGATATTTTATATCTTGTATAAGAAAAAGCTTTTATACTTTGCCTTGTTGTGGACAGCAAGCCATGGGCTTTTCTCAACCTTTTCTTGTGCCAGTTTACGCTTCTGTCGTATTTGCTTTCAAACCAAGGGAAACACACACTTCTCTCTTCGATATGGAGGACACATGTATTTAGCACATGCTTTGGCATCAGATGTACACTAACTGAGTACCAAAAACAATCTTCTTGTATACATGAAGTGCTTTCGTTAACAGTTCTGTGTATGCAAGTGCTTATTTATGTCGTGCTTCTTTTTTTTTCCTTTTTTTGTTTGTTTTTAGTTTAAGCTATTTTGTCACAGTTTTGCTAAGTGCACATTGTATGGTATTCTTGTGAAGATGAAGGGCTGCTTAAGGGCCAACACTCCTTTTGAGGACTGCATCAAGTAATTAGACTCACATTGTTTTCACTTTTCTCACTTAAAATCACTAAAGTATCAAGGCGGCACAGACAGAGCTATATTCCGCTAATGTTAAATTTCTGTGTTGTTCGGATGACGTTACAGAAAGGGAAAGGCCAGCTCTGCCCCACTGCACTCTGGGAAACATTTGGGTGCCATCGCTGGTACAACGTACAGTAAGCACATGTTGCCTCTGTGCTTCTGGAGCCATGAACTGCTCTTCATACTCCACCAGTTCCCCTCATGACTATTTAATTTCTATTTATTGTGCTTATGCCCTTATGTTAGTCACAAAATTATAAAAGAAAAAAACAATAATTAATGAATGTTGTTCGGTGTGGAAGGATTCAAAGACAAATCCCAATGTTATGTTGTGGCCACAGAGAGACTTTTGTATGTATGTGTGTGGCCCTGCCCTTCTACACAATTTGGGTCTTCTTCTTCTTCCTCATAGCGGGTTGTGCTTCAGGAAAATGTCTGCCATCAAAACCTTTGAGATGTGCCTCAATTACATTCCACCTGTGAAAGTTGTATCATGTCATTGTCCATTTCAAAATAAGACAAATCAGATGTTTTGTCCATTCATCATGTGTGGTCTTTGTGTTCCGATGCTCTTAATTTAAAATGCATGCACGTGTTGATTTTTGTCATACCAAAGTGATGTCTTCGTTCGGGCATCTGCGCACGACCCTCTCTCATTCCACTCGATGCAAAACTGGAATCACTGGCTCTATCCACTGCAGATGAATTATGGGTATTTCTTAGATGTGTACAAATGGCAATCCTCATTTAGCCTGTATAGCTTGACTTTACACGTGCAAAATCATGAAGCCATAGATATGCGTATGTTGATATGAAACTATAAATTGGCGCTTTTTACGTTTAATTTTGTAATACTACGAGTGATGTGTGTAGACCTTTATATATATGGATTTATATTACTATCTTATTATTATTTATTTATTTTCTCGCTTCGTTTTCCTGATCTTTGATTTGTAAAAGGTCGCACTTGGTGTTTATTTTCATTGGGATTACTGTTCAATATTGACTTTATATTGATGATTACCTTAAACCTGTGTTTGTAACAAAATGTGTTAAATAATCAAAAGACTGTCCTGTTTTACTCCTGTTTTGTTTTGGGCAGATGAAGTGCTCTTGTGAAGACTTTTTTTCTTTGGTTGTCAGTACTGATCATAAAAAAGAAAAAAAGAAAAAAAAGAAAAAACATTTTTACAGTCAACTGCCTCCTGATGTTGGGGTCGGCCCAATCGCCACCGAAGCCTCTTTCGAACTTCATGTTTAGTGGAAACATTAGCTTGACTTTTATTTGCAAAAACCAATCAATCAATAAATTTTGAAATTGCTGCTGTAAAGAATTTATCTCCGTGTCCTCTCTTTGTTGGGGTCATCTGCTTTGTCCAGTAGGGGGCGTCATCTATATGTCTCTTAGGGCAGCTGTGGCTTTAACAGGAGCTTACCAACATGAAGTATGGAGTGAATAATGTAAAGTGCTTTGGGTGTCTAGAATTATTATTACTACAGAACAGATGCAGATGCAGAACACTTTCAAAAGAAGAAAAAAGTGGAAATATTGAAGAAACTTAGAGAACTTTATCTTATAAGAAGTAGTTTATCTTATACATTTTGACAAATCCACTGGTCAGAAATGCAGAAATGCTGAAAAGAACTTTGTGTAAGTACTTTATCTTATACATTTTGACAAATCCAATGGTCAATCACAGAAATGTTGAAAATAAACTGCCATCTTGTGAAACTGAGGATTGATATTTTCATTTTTTTCACTTATTATGAACTGTTAATATAGCACAATTTTGCCACCTCCCTGATTCTCCTTGTGTATTGCTGCACAGTACAAAAAAGCATGTAACAATGTCCCCGCTGCTTTGTTTTGTCACATTAAAACATGTTAAAAATAAACCCTCATTCAGGCTCTAACCTGAACCATAATCCTACAACACAAATAGATGGAAAATAAGAGTTGGCCCCCCTGCAGAGCACAGTAAAGACAGACACAACACAACAAGTCCGGTGCATTTTCAATTCATGTTTATTTTCTTTCTGTCACATTACATCACATAGATCACATTATCAACATCATACGTGGTCATCCATCTTTCCAAGCTCTAGCTGTATACATAAGCTTGACATTCATACAAATATAGTCCTCCCAAAAGTGCTTTCTCTGCAAGAGGATGCTGCTTTACGACGCCACACCAGAGAAACGGCCCCCTCTAGTGACCAAGACCATAGGCTGCACCCACCCCTCATGATGACCACCGTTTGATTCAGCCTTGCATGTTAAAAAGGACATTTAACACAAAAAACCTTCAGTGTTCTGTCTCCTGGCATCAAAAATAATGAACAAGAAAAAATTAGCAAATACTAGACATGCAAAACAACCTCAAACACAACTCAACGGACAATAAAATCATTCAGAGAAGTCAATAAATCATTGATAAAACAAGAAAGCAAAAAGTCAGTTCTCACACCAGCCAGTGTAAGGCTAGGTACAAAAAATACAGGTCACATAAGACAAAAGATACAAGAAGGAGGAAGGATGGACATAATACAACTCCAATTATGAAAATGTTGTGTAAAACGAATCAATATGTCAAATAAGTGCGTGACATTTGCAAGATAGCACCACAAAATCAACACTTATGTTTCATGGTCTGTGTTTAAGTGCCCATATTTTCTGATGTATATTATAATGTTTCCTCATCACAAACATAACTGCAGTTGTGTTTTATTTCAAACACACAAAGCCTGAGTCCTTCTTCCACGTTGAAACATTTGAACTTCATGCACCTTTGCAAAAATGGATGATTTCAACCCTGGAATTGCCAGTCTCTTCTGAACATACACTGTAGCTGAACATTGCTATTAACTTGAAAACTACCATCATAAGGTGCAATAGAACATTTTCAGCTTTGGAAATGCAGCTAGACTAATAATAAAAGGTTACTCAAACATGCGTGAATGAAGCAAAACACAACCGTGGGCGTGTTTTTGATGAGATAATAACTTTATAACGCGGCTAAAAACTCAAGAGTCAATTTTGCATCATATAGAACTTTCAATTTGATATTTTACACAACACAACATTTTCAAACTTTGGGGTTGCAGCACAATAGGAGGAGACTTGCAGAGCTGCCATTACATCGCATGATACACTTGATTTGGAAGCTTTGTCGCTGCTGGTTTAACACACACATCGGACATTCAACACAAGTAAGCAGCTATCATATTTGGGAAAATCAAGGCGCTCTTTTTAATATAATGCACATTTGAAGGGCTTTACATAGCTTAATATACTGGGTAAAAGGCTTGAGTGGGACCACAGTAAAGCTGGATAAAGATTACATCTAATTTGAGTGGAAGACAAAGAAAGAGTTGCAGCCTGTTGGAATGTGTCAGACAGGTTAAAGGTGCACTGTGGAACTTTTTGGTTGGGGGTCCGTCACCTTCTTGTTTCTATGGATATGTCATTGCTCTGCTTAGAATGTTCCACAACTTGTACATGGGTCAATGATTTTTCTTCAGTTAAAAAGGTTCAAATTTCTTAATAATTCACCACAAACCTGCAGTTTCTCATTTTTTCAGAAATCATTAAGTACAAAAAACATGCAGAATGTGTAAAATGTGTTAGAATGTCACGTGGTGCGACCGTCTGCCCTTAACCGCTGATTTTTACACTTCTTTAAAATTACTAAATCTAATCAAATTTATTTTCCTCCATAATATTCAAACAAATATTGTCTGAGCGTGTCTGTTTTTTCAAATATCATGTTTTCAAATATCAATATTATGTTCATATGACCTTACATCCCAACCATGTTTTAGAAAATAAAATAATTTTAAGGTTATTCTGTTGCACCACATGGCACTTTTTAAGGTTGTAGCCAATTCATGTACATAAAAAAGAAAAAAAAAACATATAAACATTTAATATAAATGTCATAGAAACATAGATTTATGCACCTGACATTAAAAATATTTGAAAAAGTTCAATATAAACTACATTTTTAAATTTGCTTGTTGAAAATCCTTGTAAGTCATAGGTGGTTTTATAGTTCTAAAATGTCTAGAAAAACAGCAGGGTCGCCTCTCCACAGATCTGACCTGTAACTTGTTTCTGTTTCCTCAAAAATACAAAAGTTCAATGCCATACTGTAACATTTCAGACACAACAATGACATCTAAACGGAGACAAGCATTTAACGGATCCTCCAGCAGAAAAGTTACACAATGCACCTTTAAAGAAGATTTTGGTGGTACTGTCTATCCAAACATTTACATACAAATGTCAAAAAAAAAAAACTATGATCACCACATGAAGCATATCTGAAAATATGACCACTTCAAACTATAGTCATGTTTATAGTCATGCGATATGGTAAACAGAAAATTCACTTTAGAATTGTAATAAAGTTTTGACTTGAGGACATTCAGAAGGAATAAATTGCAGTAGTCTTTCTCTTTAGAGCTGTATACATGACTAATTTGGCAAGAAGAAATACAAAAAAAAAAACTGTTAAAAGTTGTTGCATTGCACAAGTCAGAAAATAAAGCAATACTGCATGGTTGGGAGACTGATATGAAGTGTGACGGCTTACAGATAAATCAAGACAACAGCCTACAAACAAACTAACCAGCAAAAACATCAAAATCATGACTTTTTTTTCGTGTAGATTTTACATTCAACTGGTTTTCTCCCCTTTGCCACTAAGCTACATCATACATGTTATATTCACTAACGCTTCTTGCTTATAAAAAGAAAGAAAAAATATCTTGAACAATAATGTAGAAAAAAAGTTTCCTTTTTCGAGATACAAGAAGAAACGAAAAATAAATCAATAAAAAGCCTCACTGTTCTCTTTACGTTGCATATTTACAAGAAAGCCCTGACACCGCAAATCCATCCTCATCATGTCCCCACTGTGTCTTGTGCCTCTTTCTCTGCAAAACAATCATTTGATTCTCTTAACCCAAGCTAATCGGATCACTGTCAAATAAAAAACATTGCAGGCAAGATATATTGATATACTAGCTTTAGTGCAACTTGTGAAAGGTGGAATAATGGCTAGTTAAAGGATCTTCTGTTGTAATAAACCAGACAATGCGAAGGGGTAGATTTGGCAAAACAGAGATGCGTTCACACAGTCATTTCCTCGGCCTCCTTAAAAAGCTGAATTCAAACAAAAACAATATA
This sequence comes from Scartelaos histophorus, assembly GCA_000787155.1. Lineage (NCBI taxonomy): Eukaryota > Metazoa > Chordata > Actinopteri > Gobiiformes > Gobiidae > Scartelaos > Scartelaos histophorus. The sequence continues at coordinate 8,919 of KN497584.1, read as the reverse complement.
TATCTGGGTATCCTGCTTGTACCACACATCTTTTCTGTACCACTGATCAGTTATACCAACCAATAGTACTGTCAAGGGCTAAGACAGCAATCAACCAGTAAGGGAGACGTGGTATGGGGCAGTAATGAACAATGATGTACATGAATCAAAGTTAATCATACACACACAGCAACGTAGTACAATTTTGTAAGTAAGTCAGATACTACTGTACACTACGGTCGTGTGTACTCATCATTGGCACTTTGTGAATTTGACCTGATGAGGCCTGGGATCCACTCGGAAGTGTAAAGCTTACATGGGGCACAATCGAAGGCTTTCAACTCTACTGAAAAGTACACAAACTGAATTAAGGAACCCCCTAACTCATGGTGCAACCTAAACGGTTTTCTAGTTAGTGTGAATGTGGTTAAGAGCCATTGAAAGAAGTAGTAACATAAGCCAATGTTTAAGATTTTAAAGGACTCATACATACTGGTAATGCAGAATCATGATTCCCATAACCATTATGTGACCAATATGTCATATGTTTAAATGAAGATCTTACAGTTTATATGGGTAGAAATCAATGTTACATTTAATCTAAACTATATGTAATCTGGACTACAGCAACTCTCTCTTTCAACGACTCGTCTCTGTAACCATGGAAAACAAGTGTTTCTATGACGACAGAAGTCAAGCATCAGTCGATGCCGTGCATGTGTGTGTGTCTGTGTGTATGTGTCTGGGTCTATGTGTCTGTGTGCAGTGTGTGTCTCTGTGTCTGTGCGTCTTGGTGTCTGTTTCTCTGTGTGCAGTGTGTCTGTGTGCAGTGTGTGTCTGTGTATGTTTGTTTCTCTGTGTGCAGTGTGTCTGTGTGCAGTGTGTGTCTGTGTATGTTTGTTTCTCTGTGTGCAGTGTGTCTGTGTGCAGTGTCTGTGTGCAGTGTGTCTGTGTGCAGTGTGTCTGTGTGCAGTGTGTGTCTGTGTGCAGTGTGTGTCTGTGTGTAGGGGATGTGCGTCTGGTAGAAACATAAGTAACAACTTAAGGGCTTAAGAAAAGGAGACGAGGGAGCGTGTACATTCAAAAGGCTGGTCATAGGGCTGAGTCCTACTGGGGAAAAACACTGTATATATTAAAAGGGGGCTCTATATCTAACCTTGACATGCTAATATAATTTTAATTTTTTATTGTTAACATAATCTAAGACTGAAAAAATCCAAATATATTTAGGGAAGAGCAAAAGTCTTTTTTAACTTGCCTTTGAATTTGCCTTGAACGTGCCATAATCTACCATGTCTGTCTTGTGCATGGCCAGAGCCAAATTATAAATTAACTGCAGCAAAAAGATCTTTCCCAAACAAATCAAATAGGGGGAGAAAATTGACATGGCAGTTCAGATATAACTTGCATCTTTGTAATGGTGAAAATCAAACAAAGGCAGTGAGTGCAGTGGCAATATACATAATAATGACCAAATTCTTCTAATAACTTATGCTTATAACTAAATACAGGCGTAACGAGGGAGATATTTCCCAATGGTTTGACTTTAGACACCACAGTGTCCAGGTGATTATTATGGTAATGTTACAGTTAGAGGAAACAGTTGAACTCCAGTATGTATAATGCTATGGGACAGGGGCTTTACATTGGCACATGAGCTCACACCAAAATGTACTAACTGTAACTGTGCTGGCATGTTGCATTTGGTTACCTAGCTCTCCCTTAAACAGTGACCATGAAAAAGCAGATGCTACAGCGGAAGAAACCCTTGAGAGTTTTGATCCAACTCGAAACAGTAGCTTATATATAATGCTTTGTTTGAGAACAACATGCCAAAAGCTTTGTTGTTGTCTTGAATGCTTCTTGCCAAAAGGAATAAACTTGTCTCTTAATTATTTCTCCAAAATTATTTTTTTTCTTCAAATTTATCAAAATTGTCTCAAAGATATAAAAAGTCTCAAACCTGACAAAAAATTCCAATTCCTTTTTTTTAAGCAACCAATTGCGTTTTAATGTTTGGAAAGGTGAACCCAGTCTGATCTGTAGTTTTCAGCTTTGCTGGAAGCCTCCCCTGTGTGTGAATGGAAGTGTCCACTGGGCTGTGTCCTGGAATGAGGAAGAGCTCATGTGGCTGAAGCTGGGGGGTTAGTCGGTGAATCTCTGACAGGCCTTTTTCCAGCGGCAGGCTGTGCACCACATGTCCTTCTTCTCCATGCCGTACACCTTTCGACACTTCTTTGCCTCACCGCGGGGTTTCCTGGGCAACAGAACAGGCGACAATGTTATATAATGTGTGTCTATTTGAATAAAGAATTTAATTGACCTCAGAGCATTATAACAGTGACAGTATGTGTAAAAAATGTAAAAAACAAATGAATGAAACATAATGCTTTGTACCTGGTTCCCGGTGTGGCTTTAGAAGCCGGTGTGACTAATGCGTGGCTTTTGGTAACAGCTGCGTGTGTGTTGGGGGCAGACTGACGCTTCTCACCGGTGCTCACAGTTCGGACATGGTTCACAGGGCCCTGTAAAAGCAGGAATAGATCATAACACTGAAGCCAAACAAATGTGACAGTGTCAGGCTGTAATACAGTGTGAACATGTACATAACAATATTCATTTCTACATTCACAAATGTATCCAAAAATCCGCACTTTTCATGTAGACAATGACTGATAAGCAGAGACGTAGAAGAACATAGTTAATGTGAGAGAAACCTAACTCACCGGAACACCTTTGAAAATGACCGGAGGGGACTGCCATGACACACTGATGCCATTGCTGGTCTCGGTTAAAGGGCCGGTGCCGTTAGTATTGCCTAACCCCGCCAGCTCAGGAACCACTGGGATACTGACCGGTGCAGTGGCCTGGATCACAGAGAAACGCCCCAACAAAATCAGGAAAGGACAGGAAGAAATAGAAATATACGGCCAAGTTAGTGGAGATTTCAATACCAGCAACAGTGCTGTGCAAAATGTAGTGTAGAAAAGAGTTTTAAAAAGAGTTCAATAATGAGGTCTGGAAAGAATTAGTAACTACAGATGGATCTTAAGAAGGGATATTTTACTTCTATAGGGTCCTAACTGGTAACACTTACAAACAGATTGAGATCACCATGTTACTTTTTATTGTTTAATCATCAAAAACAATGTATTAACATGTTTTATAGGTTTCTCTATCATTTTTGACAGGAAAGCTGAAAATACTCAAACATGCACAGATGTAATCTAAAATCTCTTTAGGCATGTCTTTGAAGAGAGAACAATGTTAAAACATGGCAGGCAGCTCAAAAAGTAAATTTGACTTAATACCCCCTTAAACTAATCACTGTTTAGATCCAAGCTTGTTTAAACCTTAGAGATTTTAAAATCCAGGTGTGTCTTTGTGCAATACTGTACATACATTATACATTATTATGACATAACAACCGATGTGCACGTACACAACAGCACACATAAAAGATAAAACAGGGCAGTGAAAATCTTGTATGTTCATAATTTGTTGAACAACTTGAATAACTCAAAATGTCACAACCTCAAAAGAATTCTTACTCTTTTGGATCCGCATCCACAAATATTTGCGAAATGTTTTTCCCTTGCCTTATTGCTATGCACTCCCACATCAATGTAGGAGTGATTGTGCCTGACCCGGTCTGCTTTTTGGTGCATGAGAATGACTACAAGAGAACTAAGTTTGAAAAATCTATATCATTTGAGAAGGTTGTGTTGATTGCATAATAGCTTAAGTTAAATTGCTCTCAAGCTTATAAAAACTTTTTACGTGGGATTCTGCTGGTGAGTGTTTTGGGAGTTGTCAAATTATAGTTTTCTACATGTACATAAAACTAGATGCTTTACTGTTTTACATCTAATCTTGTTGTTGTTCTCTTATTAAACTGGTTATGTTTCGGTTTTATACATGACCTGATCCTGCATTAGTTCTGTCGTACGTTGTTGTGTCTTTAGGCAAGACACTTACCTAGAAAGAATGTGGCGTGTACATGCATAAATGGTAGTGGATGGAGAGACAGCCTTTATTGTATAGCTCTACCCCAGGGCAGCTGTGGTTACAGTAGTAGCTGTATCAGGAATGGAGCAAATTAATAAGGTAATCATAAGTATTTTTGAGTATCCATAAAACGCTATAGAATTTATGAACCTAGTCTCATTTGTATAGTAGTAGTTTTGTTTTATTTCTGTGAGTGTGTTACCTGGTAGGCGTGGTCAGTGCGGATGTGACAGAGAGTGGAGGGAGCTGATTGGCTGAGCAGTGTGGGGGCGTGGCTCTGACACCCGTCCATGCTGATGTGTTCCGAGTGCGGGACGTCAAAGAGCGGCGAGGGGAAGACGGGGGGAGGAGCGACCGTGGTGGGGGAGGTGGGCGTGAGGCTGGACAGGCCCTCCGTCAGACTGTCCATGTTCACCTCGATCTCTGAGTAGTAGAAGTCCTCCTCCCCGTCGCTGTAGTCCGAGTCACTGTTACGTCTAAAAAAACATACAAGCATTTACTAAAAGGGTTATAACTACAGAAAATTTGGATTTGATTTGCTCCACTGTCAAAACTAGTGCAGTAAATGTCAATAACAAGACACTGACAAATACAAAAAGACTGATGAACCTTCTGAAATGCACTTTATAGACACTTATATTCATATATTATTCTCTATGTGGCTGCACAGACAAGAAGTTCAAAATGAAAACTAAAAAGAAAGAACTTAATTTATTTATCCACCACCAGAGGGCAGTATGGTCGAGTATACAGCCTCAGCAAGAGTCTGAGTGATCTCACAGTCCCTAAACAGCAGCATGACAACTTCTCTTCTCACATAAATCTGTTGCATTTTGTAATAACAATATGCGTAATATAAGTAAATAGTGACAAAAAGGTCTGTTGGTTCGAAATGAAAATGTATTGGCATAATCAACTGTCAAGATTATTATATTTGTACACAATAGCTCTTAGATAAAATTGAGTTTCTCCTTTATGAAGCAATATCCAAACAAGTGTAGCGTGTCATACCCCAGATGCATGGTGCGGACGTGTCTTTGGATCCCTGAGGAGGTGCTGAGGACTTTTTCACAGTTCTTCCACAAGCACTTGAACATCACCTTCATGGAGTTCTGCAACAAATGAAACTAAATTCTTCATCCAATATCATTAATCTTTCTTAAAATACTGTAGGCCGTTTTGATCATCCGTAAAGCTTCAAGGGGGACAGCCTTTTGACAATGGGCCAAACACTACACCTCATTAGAGCAGCAAAGCCATAAAAATAGAAACTCAATATGTGAACAGTGGAGACGCAGCCAAAGCAGTGGACAGGGACTGAACAATGAAACTATACCCTCATCTGTCTCCTTGAGTACTTTCACATCGGTGACAGATTGATGAGGAGGATGGATGCAGTGTCTTGACCCTTTTCCTGTAGTTGGCATGTGCAGGGGAAATATATCATGGTGGGATACTTTTATTTGGAGGGTTTGGCCTGCAGAGGGCTCAAAGTTAAATACCAACAATAAATCAGGAGTTTTCTGGGCATACAGCTTTGTGGTATGTGGAAAGTATTATACGTGATGCGGAGGTGAGGCTACAGATGCAGGAAGGTGGGCAATGAGAATCTACTACTGCCTTTAATGATTATTTTAGTCAAACTTTTAATTCTATTGTACTTTAACAGTTTATGAACACATTTTTAACAAATAAAGGTAGAAATAAGTGACTGAAGGCTTCTAGATAGAGAATATTTATGAATAAAGTATAATATGAATAGAAAAAAATATATATTATTCTATTTTGCTAGTTTATTTGATGGTGGAAAATCCAAATAACACTTGCAATAATCATAATAAAATTGAATTATTTTTATAGTTGAGAAGTCACAATGATATTGATTAACTGTTGCAGCCTTAACTACTACAACTACTACAACCAAACAAACCAAACGTAACCTTATCATATCACTTTTTTTTTTTCTTTTTCCAAAACCAAATCC